>JADNYJ010000055.1:0-234258 GCA_015501075.1 Gymnopilus junonius | reverse complement strand
CGAGAGTTATTGGGAAAAGGGAAGAAAGATTGTTGATGTATGGTTGCAGTGCCATTTAGAGAAGCACTACTGCTTCCGACCGACGATCACAATACGTTGATCTACATACATGATTACTACTACATATCCGTCTTATATTTGCTCTCTCAGTACATGTACGCCCTACGATACGCGAAGCCCGAATGCTCCTTTTACTTGTCGGAATGACCGAGAGATTTCCCAGGTTGGAGATGATCGCGAATGCGTTGTTTCTACACATGCAATTAACCAATTACGCACTCCGGAGTGGCGAAAGAAAACAGTACTGACGAGTACTTTCAATTCAGGGAAACCTCCCTCGGATTTCCTGTCCCAGACCAAAAGAGGCTCTTCTGTGCCGGGGATGGACACCCAGACCCTAAAGCGACCAGCAGTGTCGTCACTGTTCAGGGGCACGAGGGTAATGGCGCCAATGGTGGGTGGCGGGAAGGTTAAGAAAAGCTCGGTTTGAACCCAGCTGGCACGGTGTAACCTGGGATCATGGATGAGGACTCCTACGCCTTACTCAGCATGCAAATCGCACCATCGACACTATACGACTCGTGTCAAAATGGTGTCTTGGGCCTATCAAATACTACGCACTCGGTCGCAGAACTCGATCGTCACTGTGCGCTGTGGTCCTGGAAATACAAATGTCTGCGAGTCTGCCATGGGCGGAGACAAGAGAAGAGCGAGCACGTGCTTTGTGTGTACGCGCGACGGCGGCGACGCGTCTTTCCCGCTCCCACATGGACAAGTGGACTGTGCACAGTGAGCATTCGACTCTTGTTCCTTTATCTAATCAGTGTGCCTTATTTTTTTTGCAGTCGAGGTGCGCCTGAATGCCAGGGCCTCTGCTCGCTTTGAAACTATCCGAAACCATGTCCATTCATACGTGACTTCTGTCGATCGCCTCGCCATTCCATCTACACTAGATGGCTGGGACGACATCCCAGAACTCGCCTCCTCAGTTGACAGAATTTCAGTCTGCGAGTCCCAATGCACCGCGCCATCTCTTACTATAGAAGAGATGTCACTCCAGATTCACGTATACAAACCATCGGACAGCGATGCTTTCGAAGAATTCTCTAATAGCGCTGGTAATAGGAATGAAGACGATGATACAATGGCTGCAAGTGTCTGCGAACTTCCAAATAAGAATTATGAAGGCCTGTGGGACTCGCTCATATATGCAGATGATGTGAAGATGAAGCTCTTGGACTACATTCACGCCACTCTGATATTTAGCGACGCCAACGTCGATCGTAAGACTTCCAATTTCGATATGCTCATTTGTCTGACCTACTCTTTAGTGAATCTTGTATCGTGGAATCGCGTGGTCTTACTACACGGCCCTCCTGGTACCGGGAAAACCTCACTTTGTCGTGCTCTTGCTCAGAAGTTGTCTATTCGGTTGTCGCATCGGCAAGCCTTCTCTGCGCATCTATCAGCAAAATGAATTAACTCAACCTCATTCTAAAAGTTATTCACATACTCGCCTTCTCGAAATCAACTCCCATTCCCTTTTCTCAAAATGGTTTTCAGAGTCTGGCAAATTAGTTCAGCGTCTATTCAGTAGCATCACTGAATTGGTCGAAGAAGAAGATGGTTTCGTGGTGGTACTGATTGGTATTGCCAACTATTAGCGCATATATGCGTTCACGTAAGCTGATGGATAGTGCAGATGAAGTCGAATCTTTGACTGCAGCTAGAGCAGGTGCAATGGCAGGCACAGAACCGTCAGATGGTCTCCGAGTATGTCACATCCCTGCAATTTGTGTGCTCATATACTTATAAAAATCAACAGGTAGTCAATGCCCTCCTTACGCAGCTTGACAAACTTAAGCAACGTAAGAATGTCCTGGTCATGGCGACAAGCAACCTGGTAAAGGCGATCGGTGAGATGCCTATCCCTTAATGCTGTAAGGAGCTCTATCTCATTTGTCTCGTTCCTAGATACTGCTTTCTTAGACCGTGCCGATATTGTGCAATATGTGGATCTACCCTCCCGGGAAGCTATATACGAGATTCTTCGATCTGCGCTTTGCGAGATCATTCTCAAGGGGATCGTCGCGTATGTGGTATGCTTCAGACCCTGAATCCTTGATTATTATTATAGCTGATCAGGACTACTTAGACTGTCCCGGCCTTGAAACAAGTACAACTCTACGAATTGATGAATAAATCAGCAGAAAAATCGGACTCCATCGATCCACAGGACCGATCAAAAAACGTCAGTCTCCGCTTGTTAGCATTAGCTACGCAGTGTCGGGTAAAGTCTTCATCTATTGTGTCACAGGACCCTTTACTGACTTACTCTAGACACAAGGGATGTCAGGTCGTGCTTTACGACGCTTGCCTGTCCTCGCTCTGGCACGCTACATAGGCATAGGAAATTTCTTCCGTCCACAAATTTCTGGAGTGTTGCCAAAAGAGAGCAAAGGTACTCCTGTAGAAGTTTGGCTTGACGGTATGGAGAAAGCCGTTGGAGAGCATGTTAGGGAATCTGAAAGACTAAATTAAGCCACCGAAAGTTCCTCTGCTCATGTTTTCGATCGCCTTGCTGTCTTAGTATATCGATACGGTATCTTGTTAGTTAACCTGTAGCCCTTAGACAAACATGTTCGCTTTCCACAAGAATTTTGCGATATTTTTTTTTTGGTTGGTTTGACACTATTAATAAATAACAACACCTCCAGTCTCCCTATCTAGCGACAAAACTAGATATGCATTATAAATGACGAAAAGTCAAAAGTTTGCACGACACAGGAGGAATTGGCCGGACGCAGCTCGCTGCGATCTGCGCACTGATGCAAAATGAGTAAGCTAATACTGTAACAGCCATCCAAGGAATGGCTTACCAAAGGTAAGTGAAGGAATATCAATGGGATGAGTGGATGCTATGGCTCAGATTCCCCGTTGCACGCCAATAGGTATAGGAGGGGGGTCAAGCGGCCGTACCCGACTGTAAAAAATAGGAGCGAAGGTCGACATTCTTCTCGAGGAAATGTTATTCCTATGGCGTAATGGCTCCCAATTATCTTTCCTAGGTTGGAAATTAACAACATCCTTCCAATGGTCCTTTGTCACATACACCCTATCCTGTTCTGTAGTCAAGAATATGTCCTTAGAGTCCCAAACACGACGACCCAGGCGCTCCTTCACGCGCTGTGTTGTCCGACCAAGCACAAATGTCAATCTTTCACGGAAATCTTCCAATTCGATGATATTGCGCTTCAGAATCCGTATATGAAGATGAATGTCGAAAAATTTAGTCCGTGGGCCATCAGGTGGAGCCGGATTTGTAACGTCGAGGTCAGATACATCTGTGGGAGATAAAGGGGGTTGAGGAGGTGGTGGTTCCGAGAGGTCGAGCCTTTTAGACACGGATAGATAGAACTCGAGATCATTTTTCTGCTTGCTGATTATACCCGGCACCTTTGTTGATAACCACTTCATTAGACCAAGGTTTTTATCTCGGTTGCTCTCGCCGAGGACTGGAAGCAAGGTGAGACGGCTAATAGCAAAGTGCGGGGAGGGAATTTCGGAAAGAGGTCGTTTTTTGGCAAGATAGTGTGTCACCATATGTCTTAAGGTCCACGCCGTCGACCTATCTAGTCTTGTAGCTTGCATAATGTAATGGCGTGCGAGAATGCCATGTCCATTCTTACATATATAGCGCAAGAGGAGGTTATAAGTCGTTGTATTTGGTAATGCGTACGCAGGTTGGAATCGTGAGGCAGGGCCGACATCGACAGAGACGCCAAAATCATCGTCTTCATCTGATTCGAAAGAATTAAAGAAGTGCTGGTTCGCTTGCGGCAGAGGCTGGGTAAGGACCTCAAAAGCCTGGACGAGCTTGGAAACATCACCCAGTCGACCAAGTATGTCGATGGTAGTGTTAAGTGCCGTAGTAGTAAACGGGAATGGTTTATTCTTGTTCTTGGAGGGCTCTGAGTACTCCAATGCAACCCGGTCTGGGTTCGAAAGATCAATCGCATATCCCCAACGCAGGATGGAGTCAAATCCTTGGTAGTCCAACGTTTCTTTGAGGATACGAATGCTCAAATCCAGATGAGCACCTGTCATGGAGATCTGGTAGTGTCGCATGTCCGAGAGGTAGTTTCTAAAAACACTTTGCATATGAGCAATCGTGTTCTCCCGGGAATCCTGAGGTATAGGCAGAGTGAGACGGTAAGCCATAGCCTGAAAACAAAAACCAAAGGTTTCGTGATTGGGTACATGTCCGACGCGCTTGATTTCCTCGTAAACTTTAATGGCCCCCTCATAATATCCCACAGCAGCAAATTGCTCCAAGACAAAATTATAGTCATCCAATGAAGGTCGAAGACCCAGGTTGCGAATGTTGCCCATGAGCGTCTGGAAACGCGATTCAAACGCAGGTATTACGAAGTCATCCTTGCCCAAGGACAACTTGCCGACTAATCGACTCTTTAGTTCTTTCTTTGGAGGGGAGCAGCGACGCAGAACTTGCTGGTGATATTCAAGGGGCAAAGACTCGCTGCCCAAGGAAGAGATTAGATTGGTGTAATTGGCCCAGACATAGGAAGGGCTAGCATCGCTTGAGAGGGCGCTGGTAAGGTCCTGCAAACTGGAGCGTTGTGCATGTGTCAATGCGGCTGAATTTGAGGAGAACTGGGTGAGGTCGATTGGGAGAGAAATGGAAGATGAAAAACGCGAAGGCTGTCTAAAAGAGTCGAAGGACCTGTGCTTTAGAGAATTGAAGAATGAGACGGAGCGACCAGGCATCGCTTCACCCAAGTGGTACTCAAGAAAAATTGGGATCATAGGTGGGAGTTTGATTCAACTGCTTTTGCCAAACAACGGCTTATCGGTACAGAGTCACTCTGACTACAGAAAATGTCGTATTACAGAGAGAATATCATGGGTGGTACAATACAGTATCATGGCCGAATCGCCTCCAATGTCTCCATCGATGTTACACTGTTTCCACGGATCACCTGCACCAGTTGATCAGTTAGAGATGTCGTTTACACACTGAAACGGGGACATACCACTGTTCCAATGGGGTGTTTCTGTGCCGGCGTGGTTTCCTCAACCGCATCGTCAATGACGAGGTTTAGGAAGAGGTCATAGCCGCGTAAGACACCGCTGACTTTGCGGCCACCCTGAAGATGAACGAACAATTTCTTGTCCATGAACTGCAAAAAAAAAAACATTCCGGCTCGTCCAAGTGCTGTATGAGATGCAGACACTGACGCACCTTTTTGAGTTCCGGTTGAGAGGCTTTGGACATGGTGGGTGATGGAGAAGAGCGAACTGCTTTCCTGTTATATTTCAGCTGCTTTGCCGTATTTGGTCCGTCCAATCTATTTGTGCAACACACTGTGTTCAATTTCTCCTCTTACCGCCTCGTCACCTACCTTTCGACTACACAATGTACGTCTGCTGTCATCGACATTTTTCTCAGCAATATCCAGTTTGTGAATTACTGAAAATACTGTAGTAATCTTCAGAATCGGTCTGTTGCCAGATTCCCGCGCGATTTGTATATCATGGCGACTCCTACTTCCGTGTCCTCCTCAAGTACCGCTAATACTAAGTGGGGGAGATCCGGAGAACCAGGCAGCGCCTTCAACGGTCTCAGCAGTCGGGCAGGTCGCGGGGGACGAGGCCGTGGTGGCCCACGAGGCCGCGGAGGGAGTCGTACAATAACTTCCTCACACAAAGATTCGAAACACGAGGATGGCCATCGACAGGCCAGCAAGTCAGACAACTCACATCACGTTTCAATTAACGCAGATAAAATGTCTTCTTCTGTCCCTGTTCCTCCTGCCACCTCCGACCAATTAAACACTAATGCATCATCCTCTAAACCGAAACCACCATCGCGACGTGCATCTCGAGTAATCCCACCCATTATCAACACGCAATCACTATCTGTAGAAGTAGCGTCTGCACCCGTCTCTGCTAAACCGCCGAGCAGGAGACGACGGTCACAAACGAGCAAACTTCCTCCGAATAAGATTAACCCCCCCGCCCCAAATGACAATCTTCTTCGCCCCAACAAGCCTCGTTTAGCTCCAGCACCGCACACAGCGCCCATTAAGGATACTCCACCTCATCTCAATCAAAGGCTTGGAATGCGAAATGATATCGATGCCCTTGTTGAACGCGTCAGGGCTGTAGCAATGGACAACAATAGGCCTTCAACGCCGGGCAGTCATAGTCACATCGACTGGGCTGGTGATGATGACGATGGTCTACCTGATTTAGACGACTGGGGTGTGACTCCAGCAATGTTTGCGTCAACCAAGTCGGATGTGATTTCGCCACTCATTGTCGGAGGGCTTAAGTCACTACCTGATGTTCCTGTAGGCTCTTTTCCATCAAGTCCTCTTAAGCAGTCTTCGACAATCTCAGAGCCACGAGTTGAAAAGGACTCACAAAACAACTTGCCAACTCCAATTGCACCTACACACCCATCTGAAGCTGAGCAGCTCGTAGCCAAAGCAGCGAATGTTAATGTGGAAACTCCGGAATCAGAAGCAGAGCTTAAATCCTCTCTGTCAGTACGTACAAAATCATCTATATCAGTTCAGGATTCGAGGAGTAGAAAGCCTTTACACCCCTCCCTGCCTGCCAAGCCTGTCGCCGCACCGCTAGTCTCGCAACTACGAGCACGACCTGGCGCCACACCCATGCGCACTTACCCCAAATCTCCCATTAGTGCAACTAAGGATAATTTTACAAAGGAGCCCAAATTTGACCCTTCTTCAGAGGCCTCTGTTCCCCCTGAAACGCTGGTTGGAGAGCAAACGGATGCGAAAGTATCTTCAGGCATCCCCTCTGAAGTTGTAACAACAATTGATGCAAAAACACCTCAGGCGCCCGAAAGTATGATATTTTCCGAACCCGCGCGCCCAATTTTTGAAGTTCAATCCGCGAAAGAAAGTCTCGATAAGAAGAAGGGAAATGTCAAATCCGAAGACGACGAAATCTGGGGCGGACAAGGACTTTCTGCCTCTATCCATGCTCCTAAGGCCATTTCGGATGCGGTCTCCGCACCAGCCACTGTTTCCACCTACCCTGACCTTCCCTCTGAACATCCCTTGACACATATACGTGCCCATACTGTCGGTCGACCACCATCGTTCCCTAAACCTTCTCTCAATGAATATGTCCCGCGATTTACGCGTTCTGGACATACAACGCCTTCTTCAGCGTTTCAAGGACAGCAACACGTCCGGACTCGATCTACTCCACCTACTGGAGTCGCGAACAATCAGCAACGAACTCACAGTAATCGACCTATCATTACCGGGGACGCAATTTCGCGGCTGGCGCGAACAATTGGCAAGACAGGCATTTCCAGTACTGTCAACACCAAACCTCAGCCTGTTGGTTCTCCAGGCCCCTGATATATTTTCTAATGTACCACTGCCATTTAGCATTCTTATCTATTTTGCATTCACCATTTTGCTTGTTAGCTGGTGATACGGGTGCTTTTCTAAAGTCTGTTACTGCTATACCCATTGATCTCCTCACAACTCGACCAACTGATTTTACATGATTTCGTGCTGACTTATGCAAAGTTTCTTGTTCCAAATTCCACTTTTGTTTTCTCAATATTACTTGCGTACATGTAACATACTTAGTCTTAGTCTATTCCTCTCAATGCCAGGTATTAACACGTGAATTGAGTTACCGGGAGACTGTCGGAAATTGGAATAGCCGGGTGGGTTAAAAAGTCGACGTACCTTGGCGGAGGGACTTTCTGCCTCTTGCCTAAAGACCAGAGCGACTCATACATTGGCTTCATTTCTTCAGGATCAAGATATTCAGTAAGACAGCATGGCTTCTGGATCACCGAAAGAGTACACTTGGGAGGAGATAGCCAGGGTAAGCGGTTATTACCTACTTGATTTATTAATACAACCGGTCTTTAACCCCATACCTCTAGCATAATAAAGAAGGTGATTTGGTGAGTCCTCTGCTGTCCTTTGGCATCCCGGAAACGTCCTTTATAGTTTATCTGTGTACCTCAGTGGATCGTCATTGACTCAAAAGTTTTCGATGTCTCGAGATTCGCCGACCTCCATCCTGGAGGTGCCAATGCCCTGTACGCGGATTCTGTGGGTCAGTCTCTTTCTCTCTTAGTTCTACAGTACAGTATGGTATTCAATGACATTGCATCATTAGCTGGAAAGGATGCTACGCAGGCCTTTTTTGGTCTTCACAGACATGAAGTGCTATTGCGCCCACAATACCGAAGACTCCAAATTGGAACCGTCCAGGGAGAAAAGGAACAAATCAAGGCTCCTGTGCCCGGAGAGCTTAGTAAGGTACCATATGGCGAACCAACATGGTTGAGCCAAGGCTACTACAGTCCGTATTACTCGGACAACCACCGAAAGTTCCAAACCGCTGTTCGAGCTTTCTTCGAAACAGTCGTCAAACCCGAAGCGATTAAATGCGAAGATAATGGCAAGAAAATCTCTCAGGAAGTTGTCGATAAAATGGCGTACGTACTCCTATTATTGAAGTGCTGCATGAGCAAACTATGACGACACTTCTTTAGCGAGGTAAACATCATTGCGATGCGGCTTGGACCAGGCAAGCACCTGAAAGGGCGGAAACTAATGGGTGGGATCGTAAAGCCTGAGGAGTTCGATTATTTTTATGAGGTGAGGAGACTTGTACAGTACTCTAGTCCAAGTCCAGCCTAATCAACTATACAGGGAATCGTTCATGCCGAACTTGCTCGCGTTAGCAGCAGAGCTGTAGTGGATGGACTTTTGGCTGGTGGTGTTATTGGGTTGCCTCCAATTCTGAATTATGGCTCTGCCGAGCTTTATAACCAAGTCATCCCAGAAGTGTGTTCACCGATTAGTATACCACTCCGACTGACGTTGATGGGTATTATTTCAGGCTCTTTCTGGCAAAAAATATGTGGCACTTGCTATCAGTGAAGCATTTGCTGGAAGCGATGTGGGTGGCTTGCAAACGACAGCCGTACGCGATGGCGACCACTGGATCGTGACAGGTACCAAAAAGTACCTGTAAAAGTATCTTCAATCACTCCAGTTTTAACCTGGCCCTCTTATTCCAGGTGGATCACGAACGGCACCTTTGCCGATTACTTTACCACCGGGTGCAAAACCGAGGTTGGTCTTCAGTTCATCATCCAGGATTCCACTTACTCTGCTACAGACCGGATTCACTGTCATTTTGATTCCGAGAGGTCCTGGAGTGGAAACGAAACAGATTAAAACTGCCTATTCATCGGTGGCGGGGACTGCATATGTAACCTTTGACAAGGTAAGCGTCATCTCTAACTATATACCGAGGTCATTCTAAAGGCTTCCCAAGGTCAGAGTCCCCGTATCCAATACGCTGGGGAAAGTGGGCGCAGGAATGTCGGTCATTCTCTCCAACTTCAATCATGAGCGATGGATGGTCTGCGCCACATCTGTCTCGGCACAGCGATTGGCAGTCGAAGAGTGCTTGAAGTATGTGGAGTGCATTCCCCCGTTGTAAACCCATTCACGTTGGACTAATAATTTCTCCAACCAGGTGGTCAACGCAGCGTATCGTCTTCGGAAAGCCGTTAACATCGCAAGCCGTGATAAGAGCCAAACTTGCCAAGATGATTTCTCGAGTAGAAGCGTGCCAAAACTGGTTCGAAAGCGTCACATACCAGATGAACCAGGTACGGGTTTGCTATGCAATCCTGTCTTGGTCTCAAACCGAGATTCACAATTCCTGAATCAAAACAGATGAACTATAACCAGCAAGCGGACAAATTAGCGGGTCCTATTGGCCTCCTTAAACAGTGCGTTGTTTCTCAGCTATCTCAGATAGCCCTAAGCTGGTATCCATTTTGATACTGTTCTAGATTTATTTCCCGCGCAGGCCGAGAGACAGCAGAAGGTATGCCACTTTTCCTATGCCCGTCGCAAGTTGCCGCTACATTTGTCTAATGTTTGCCTCTCGATCGCAGATGCGACCCAGGTATTCGGCGGTCGAGCCATCACCGTCACGGGGATGGGTAAATACATCGAGAACGTACGTTCAATTCCTACAATTCGTCGCAGACCTTTTCGCCCCTTGGCACTAGTTGTGCATTACTGACCCGCAATCTTTTCATTTCCTTCACATAGTACCATCGGACATCTGGCTTCGATGCCAGTGAGTATCTTGTTCCTGGCGAAAGACTGGGATATCTTTTGCTAATATTCACTACTTTCTGTAGTTCTCGCTGGCGCTGAAGATGTCTTGGGTGACCTCGGTGTACGACAGGCATTGAAGAAGATGCCACGAGATGCACGGCTATGATTTTGTATGAAATACATAGATTTAGTAATGAATGTCGATTCAAGATTCAAGAACTCTTAAATTGGTCACGTGTGTAACTGAGCCTTCGAGTTAAGATCGATGAAAATAAAATAAAAATAACATACCACTGAACAATCTGGCCGTTCTCCTCTTTCGTCGTCTTTTTGCACTCAGGCCAGCCATATACAGATCATCTTACCTTTTTGCAGTAAAAAGCCAAAAGCAATTTATTGCTCTCGCGGCGATTCCAATTTCAAGGATGTCGACCTCGACCCTCCCTGCGCTACCGGTTGTGCCAGAGACAGACCCATCCCGAGCGTCTCTGGACTCCTTCCGCATAGCTATTGCGAAACGCCTCACTGAGACACTACCTCTATCCCTTGAGCAAGCTTTTTCGGGCGTCGACTACGGTAAGAAGGGAGAAGATTTCACCGTCGCGATCCCTCGATTCCGATTACCAGGCAAGGTAGACGAAATCGCAGCCAAAGTCAAGGAAGGAGTAGGCGCTTTTCACCAACCTTGATTCCGATATCTCAACACACTTTCGTTATAGTTTCAGCCGGACGAATGGATCGAGTCCATTGTGCTCGACAAGTCCTTCCTCCACTTCCGAGTCAATACCGCCAATATGATTAGCGAGGTTTTGAATCAAGTAGACTACCTGACCCACTCGAGTCCGTCGGGCAAGCCGGAGTATGGATCGAATGAGTTAGGCAGAGGCAAGAAACTAGTTATCGAATATTCCTCCCCCAACATTGCCAAATCCTTCCATGTTGGTCATTTGCGAAGTACCATTATTGGTGCCTTCTTGGCCAACTTGTACAAGGCCTGCGGATGGGATGTTGTTTCTTTGAACTACCTCGGTGATTGGGGAACTCAGGTTTGATTACCTTATTCGTCCTATCCAGAATTGTATTCGCTAATAACTCACCTTTCAGTTTGGTTTGATTGCCACAGGATTCGAGAAATATGGATCACAAGAGGAGCTTCAAAAGGATGCAATCAAGCACCTTTTCGATGTCTATGTTAAAGTCAACAAAGACGCTGAAGGAAATGCGGAGGTCAAGGTTGAAGCTGCCAAATGGTTCAAGCGAATGGAGGACGGAGATGACGATGCTCTCAAGAATTGGCGTGTCTGGCGAGAGTTGAGTGTAAAGAAGTACGAAGAAGAGTACGATCGACTCAATGTCAAGTTTGATGTCTACACCGGCGAGAGCAAGGTTAGCAAAGAGTCGATGGACAAGGCTCAGAAACAGCTTGAGGAGATGGGCCTCGTTTCGGAATCGCAGGGTGCTAGAGTGGTCGATCTGGAAAAGTATAAGCTTGGGACGCCTATTATTCGAAAGAAAGGTGCGGTCTCTTTCTATCCACCCCTCCGTCCATGGCGTCTGACAATTATTCAACCAAGACGGAACTTCGATTTACTTAACTCGTGATATCGGTGCAGCTATTGAACGATACGAGGAATACAAGTTTGACAAAATGATCTATGTTGTTTCTTCCCAACAAGATCTGCATCTGGCTCAATTTTTCAAGATCCTCGAACTGATGGGATTCACTTGGGCCAAAAAGCTTTTGCATATCAACTATGGTCTGGTGCAGGGCATGAGCACCCGTAAGGGTACTGTGGTCTTCCTCGACCAAATAATTAAAGAAGCTGGTTTTGTAATGCACGAGCAGATGCAAAAGAATGAGGACAAGTATGCAGCTGTTGAGGACCCCGAGAAGACGAGTTTGGAAATTGGCATCACTGGTGTCAAGATCCAAGATATGGCGGCCAAACGGTGGGTATTCTACCTCAAAAAATACTTTTCTCGAATCAATTACTGACGTTGCTGTCAACTGTAGGATAAACAACTATACGTTCAACTGGGACCGAATGAAATCATTTGAGGGAGACACTGGTCCCTACCTCCAATACGCCCACGTCCGACTTGCCTCCATCGGTCGCAAAAACCCACACCTACTCCCTCTTCCTCCAGCATCCCAAATCGCCACAGATACGCTTGCGCAATATCCACACGCGCGTGACATTGCCTTCCTTCTTGGCACTTACCCTGACGTTGTAAAGGTTGCGCTAAAAACCCACGAGCCAAGTGGTGTCGTGACATTTGCATTCAGGCTTGCGCATGCTATTTCGAGTGCATGGGACACGGTTGTAGTGAAGGGCGAGGAGGATTTAGAAAAGGCACGCGCTAAGATGTATCTCTACGAGTGTGCGAGGGAGGTATTGGCTGCTGCGATGCGCTTGTTGAGCATTAGGCCTTTGGAGAGGATGTGAAAGCAACAAATAGTGTACTTTTCATTGATTATGTTAGAAGTTCTTAGTTGGAGTAAAGGATTGATCTAATTGAAAAAAGATGTCTAAAAATACTCGCGGACGGTTGCCTCCATATTTTATGCATCCCTTTGCTTCATATGTTTTGCGGACTTACTACAAAGCCACAGGATGGAACGAAGATAACCTCTACGCCAATCTTACTCGTTCTTCGAGCGGTTCGTCTGGCTTTCACCCTGGCCTCCAAAGTATTGAACATACTGAGGATATCATGCAGCGTTGCTAGATTTCACTGTTCCTCATGGCCTTCACTTCTCCGTGTCGAAGTCGCCTAATGCACTCTTCAAAACCACATATGCAATGACAGCCTTGCCCTCCCTTCAAGGCTCTGTTGGGTACATATTCACTTCCTGTGACCTCAACGTCAAATCCTCCGGGAATGTTCGGTTTAAGGACATGATAGAGCATTTCAAGGTTTATGACCAGCCTCGAAGACCGGAAGCGAAGGAGGAAGAATGGTTGGCTGGAGAAAAGGTGTCTACCCGCGGTATCTTGTTCTTTACCATGTACCCTATACAATAACTAAATTAAGTACATAGACTACTTGCTTTATGGCCGATACTTCCTACCTAGTGGTCGTCTTGATGCGCTGTATTCCACAAGGCTGACGCCAACCGTCCAGGCTTCCATCGCTGCTATCTCTGACCCCCCTGGAAGTGCCCTGCCAGAAATGCGAGGTCGAAAGGTCGACCTGAGTAACATCATGGTCAATGTACAACATGATGTGGGCAAATGGTGTACAGAATACACTTGGAGTGCCGAGGACGAAATGTGGGGGGTTAGATTCCTTCATAACTTTGGAAGGCTGGGTCCTTCGAGCGATGTCCCGGAGGATGTCGCTGCTAGACGGAGAATGAAGCGCGTGGATGAGGAAGATGCAGTCGAAGGTGGCTTGAAGGGTAGGCTTTCAGTAGGGGCGGAACTATACTTCAGCGCGAAAGAAAGAAGTGCAGGAGGTGTGTGCTCATTGTCCGTGAAGCTTTTGGGCGTTTCTTAATATCACTTGGACGAGCGAGTAGTTTCGACGGGTATTCGCTTCACTACCTTACCCGATGCCACCCCGCCTTCCTTCCAGGTCCCTCCTACAGATAATAACCAACCTCCTTCATCTCGGAGTCCGCCCCAGCCACCAACGACTATCACTGCACTTTTCAACCCCATGCTCGGGCATTTGTCTGGAGCCTATACAGCGCGAGTATCGCGAGACTTAGCACTTTCCTCAAGATTCGATTTCAATGTCTATAGCTTTGAGAGCGAATGGGCTATGGGTGTAGAATGGTGGTTACGGCGCCCACCTTCATTGGATAGCGAATCCCAGGATATACCTTCCCTTCCGCAAAACCAGTCTGTCCAATTACCACCTGAGGAGGTTCGTGGTGTGATAAAAGCTCGAGCTTCAACGAATAATGTATGCTTCTTTGGCTAATCGCAAGCAATACTTCCAATAACTGTCCCTTGCAGGATGTATCTCTTATGTGGGAAGGTCGCCTTCGAAACATGCTTGTAAGTCTTGGGGTTGTTTCCGACCTTGGTAGTCGGTCAAAACCGATCAAAGCCCTCGGCCTCGAAGTCGCTTTCTTCAGTTCAGAATAAACGCCTCACCTCAATATGTTTATGTCCCACTGCATGATAGTTGTAACCATAGCGAATAGTATGACCGCTCGGAAATTTGTTCTAGTTAGGAATCATGCACTCTTTACGCACATGCAGAGAATTACAAAACTATACATAGAGAAGGAACTAATAAAGGGTGAGTACATAGGAGGAAAATAATTAAAGAATAAAATCAAAGCTTTCCATATCGCAATTGCGACCAGGGTATATAAGCAAACAAGTTTTATATGGATTTACAGCTGAAAAATAGGGTCAGCATAGTTGCAACTCAAAAGAGGCTAAACTCACTCTAAATAGAAAGCCCAGCTGAGGTAACGAAAAAAAGATTAAACATTACGGATAATCATGGCCAAGAAATACGTACATCTTCCGGAGTAAGTCTACCCATAGCCTAAAGAAATGACTCAGTGTCACATGGCATATACAGGACAGACGATGAGACATACGGAATCATCTGCCGACAAGGTAGCATCGACCATAGCGCTCTTCTTTTCTTGAAGCTTTGGCAATGTTAAAAGGAGTACATTCCGAAACGTAAATTTTTACCTGAACAATGCGGCTTTCGATGCTGTCTTCGACGACAAGCTTGATGGCCTGAACGGGCCTGCGCTGCCCAAGGCGATGAATACGATCCATGGCCTCTTCATTGATTATGAGTGTCTCGTTCTCTACCCAAATTAGGAGCAGTCTATTATAACTTACGGTATTCAACCTAAACATCGCAATCAATAGATTTTTAATGGATCAGTTGGCACAGTCAATATCAGAAAACTTACAGCAGGGTTCCACCAGCTATCCATGAGGTAGACACGAGAGGCCTCCGTCAAATTGAGCGCGACACCACCAGCTTTCAAACTGACAAGGAAGACAGTCACTTCGACATTGTTCACTGTTGGTACCATATGAGTCAGATCGAGCAAATGTCATTGCAAGGGACTTGTCTCACTGAAGTGTTTGATAGTTGCATCCCGAGCCTGCGGAGACATAGTTCCTTCCAATCGGCATATCTGTGCATATTCAAAGATGAGATCTTACACAGTGACCAGGCTAAATGCAGCAGGACCGACATTGAATCCAGCTTTTTGAAGTCTATAGGCAATGAGATCCAAAAAGTTGACGAATTGGCTGAAAACGATGCTCTTCGTAGTAGCATCTTGAAGGCGAAGATTACTTAGCTCCTCGACTAGAGCCTCTATCTTTGTAGACGATCGCCAATTATCGAGATTCAGTCGTCCAAGTATTCCTTGGCGAACATTTGTCATATTTTCTTCGAGCACCAAAGCCGGGGCCTCTAGATCTATTGTCAAGGGCAGATGACAAACAGGACATGCAGGCTAATCAGGATAAGAATCAGAAATGAATCGCACATGATAATATACGAAATACCGTTTCCTCTTCACCAGCAACTTCAAGGTATTGCTTAATGCATTCCCGGTCAAAGATATGACGGCATTTGGCTTGAATCGCGTCTTCTGCCACCTCATTGCAAATACGGCAAACTGTAGTGTCATCTGGAATATCTTCGATGAACTTGCTCGCATTGCTTTTGCTTCGGAGGACAAGGTCAGGGTGACATGCCATTTGCCTCATCCGAGTCAACAGACTAAATATGTTTGAATAATCTAAAAGGGAGAGAAGACTATAAGCATGAGATCTTGACAGGCAAGAGATATCGTACTGTTCAGAACAGTGCCATGATCGAGATATGTGTTGAATTGCCGTTTTGCGTCGGAGAACAAAGACAGATAAAGTTCCTTTTCCTCAGGACTGAAGTAGTCTCGGCGGACGATAACAGTTCGGGGAGGCAAACCCAAGTCGTCCGCTCTTTGAAGCTGGAGATAATTTCAGATGCAAGCAATAGAGCGATCAAATGTTATTACGAACCTTTGTTCGCCTGAGCATCATCCTGTCCAATAAGATCTTAAGTTTCTTGAATGCATCCTTTCCGGGCCCGGCCATTCCATGCTTCTGGATCGGAGTCAAGATTTCATTGTTCCAAAAGCAAGTCTATAAATTCCATTAGTTTGACTTGCGACTTATAGAGAAACGAAGACCAACATGCTGCATTGGGCTATGACCACAATCTAACGTAAAGAGGTCGGTTTACATAGTCGCAAATGGATATACATTGGTACGCACCATCACAAGTTTTCTTGTCTGTAAAAGCCCAATGAAGAGATTTACAGTCGCACAATTTACCTGTAAAATCAGGTTATTGCGTGGAATTGACAAGAAATTTAGGAATAACTTACAGAAATAGTAGGAGATGGGATCGCCGCCTAAGAATCGAATAAGGCTGTACAGTTCTCCTACCCGGTTTTGTAGAGGTGTACCGGAAAGACACCATTTATACTTTGATTTGAGTTCGAAAGCTGCTTTGGCGGTATTCGTAGAACGCTCCTTGATGTTGTGAGCTTCATCGAGAATGATTCTGTTCCATTTAACTTCATGGACTGGCGACTTCTCCTTTACAATCATACCCTTGCGTTTGAATCCACTTTGTTGTTTGCGGAAACAGCTGAGGGTTATGTAATTGGTATATATAAGTTGAAACATGATATGCTGAGATCGTACCTCTCAAGGACAGCATAAGTAGTCAAGACCTTGCAGGATAAGAAATGTCAGCAAAATTTGGAAGCATGTTGACTGAGAGTACATAACATACGACATCGTATTTTTTCAGTTCTGCAGCATCAGATTCACGCGAGCTTCCGTGCCAAACAAGGACCTTTATGCCGTCTGTGTGTGCCTCTACTTCATTCCTCCACTGCATAATAGCAACGGTGGGCCTATCAAAACGATTCAATTAGACATCGACAGTCGTCGGGTACGAATCTACATACGCAACCACTAAGTTGGGTTTCGATCCATCAGACACAAGAAGTGCTATAATTTGGATTGTTTTTCCCATTCTAAATTGAAGTTACAATTGCATGATAAGATTGACGGAGAAAAATAATAAAGGGTCGAATCATACCCCATCTCGTCCTGTAAAGACATTCAGATCGCTGTTTTCTGTTATTCAAGCAATAGAAGTACACTCACTGCAAGCATTCCACCATTCCAGATACCCTTTTCTTGCTGACGCATCCAGTGCAAACTCTCTTGCTGGAAAGGTAACAAGGTTAATTTGAGGTTACGCGGTTGTTCTGCTTTCTTCGGCTGAATAATCGGGATGTCCTTAGCCAAGTCACCCCAAACATCTCGAAGTTCAGGATGATGTTTGCGTAGGTTGAGAGATGTCCTTTCTGCCTGCAGGGAATCAGGTTGAACGGATGTCAAAGATTACCAGCATACTAGACTCACATGTGTCAACCTCCTGCCCAACTTCGCCACCATTTCCCTTTCTTCCTTCTTGTTCGCCCTACGAGCTGAAAGGTACTGCTTACGGCGCTCTCTCTCTGCCGTCCTTAGCTCTGACAAGGTCATCGATTTCGCTTTCGATTTCTGTACTGACGTAGATACTTTGACCGACTTGAAAGAGGTCGATTTACGATTCGATAGCGGTTCCTCGTCAGACGATTCGTCTGATCCGTCACTGCCAGCCTCTTGATATTCAAGTCCCTCTTCATCTTCGATATCAACAGTTTGTCCCCATCGAGCAAGGCGGCGCTCAGCAGCAGCAGCAGCCAGCATAGCGGCGGGACTTGGACCGGCCGCTCGACCGGAGGAGGTACTAACGCCATTCGCCCTCGCTGACTGCAATGACATACGGACTGCAGCATCGAGCATGAGCTCCTCATCCTCCTCGTCATTTTCGTCAGACATCTTGAACTCGGAGTCACTATCATCAGATTCATCAATTGAGTGTTCATCTTCATCATATTCAAGAGGATCGTCTGCGGCCTCCTGGTCATCGTCAGACGCCGATGGCGTGTCCACAGCTTTTCCCTTTCCTTTGCCTTTAGTTGCGACTGCCTATATAAAGAGCAGGCTCAAAAAATATCTCAGTTCATCAGTAAGATTGCTTCCAACCTTTTCCTTCCCCTTGTATTTTGCGCGGGGGACTGACACGTATACTTGCTTGGCAACGGCGCGCCTCTTGGGGGCAGGGGCTTTCATTTGTGCATCTTCAGCCTCATCGTCGCTCTCAGCGGGGCGCTTAGCTATCGTCGCACGTCTTCCACGCGTACTTGCAGAACGCGTCTTGATAGGTTTGGCATACTCGACATCAGACGTGATTGAGGTTTCAGTTGCTATCGACTCCGGCCTGGAACTGAAGACCGGAGATGCTGTAGAGACAGGTGTAGTGGTTTCGGACAACGACGACACTCTCCTCGACGACTGGCGGGTCACTCGAGGCATCGTGAAACGTCGGGAGGGAAAGTTACGGTTATGGAACAAAGAAAGAAATTTTCAGGGGGTTGACCCGCGTGACTGATAAATGGGTTTGTAACATCACGGGACCGCGCGGCAATGAACGCGCCATGTGTCACATCGAACTACATATGAATCTAAAACTAATCTTATTCGCCTACTCCTTCAGCACTGTTGCCAACTATTATTGTTGTTCCCGAACCCAATATCAATACCCCTTGACCAAAATTATCTAATGGATTCAACGCCTGATTGACGCCCGTCAACAGCGCAACCATCCCGGATCCGTCCGTCTGTCCTCCATCCGAATTTCCAAAAGTCTGGTTGAGAGCGCTAATAAGGCCATCGCCACCTCCCGATCCATATTCACCATTTGGATCTCCGGTATACAAGGACAAAGCATCGAACGGAGGCGGAGGGGTTTGCCCGGAGACATTACCACCACCAAGAGTAGAATTCAAGTTGCCGAAAATGTCAGTCATGGGCGACTGTTGCTGCTGCTGTTGCCCGGATCCACTGTCCCCGTCAAATGAATAACTAGAATTATTATTTGTATCCATTTCGGATGGTTGTTGAGGTTGCTGTTGCTGAGGTTGTTCCTCTTGTTGCTGCTGATGTGGAGGTTGCTGTGGCTGCTCTGTCATCTCATGGTACAAATGTTGCATTGTATGAAAAGCCTGCGCATAGTGGTTTTGATCATTCTGCTGCTGCTGCTGTGGAGATGCCTGGTGCTGATGCTGATGTATCACCGGGTTCTGCTGCTGGGTCATTTGTGTTGCCTGCTGTTGAGCCAAATGCTGTGGCTGTTGGGAATGGTTATAAACCTGCTGGGTCTGTGACTGCTGTTGTGGTGTAAAAGGTTGAGCTTGCTGCTGCTGTGGAGCAAAGTATGAAGATTGCTGCTGCGGCTGTGGTACAAAATGTTGGACCTGTTGCTGCTGTTGCGCCCATTGATTAGCCTGTTGCTGGTGCGCAAGCTGTTGGAGTTGGTGCTGCTGCAGCTGAGGGTGGGTTTGTGCCTGCTGTTGATGCTGCGATACCTGCTGCAACCTCTGTACTTCTGTGATCAAAGCTTGATAGTCCACACTTGGGCGTGGCGGAGCCATCCCAGGATGAGCCTGCATATACGCTGCAGATTGCTGTTGATATGTCAGTTGCTGTTGCATAAGGGTGTTAATTACCCCTTGATAATTCGCACCGGGCCTTGCTTGCATAACAGCTTGCAAGTCCGCATCTGATACGCCAGTATTTTTCTTCGTTAATGCGGACGTTAATGTGCCGAAGATAGTCGGGTTGGTCACAAAGTTGCCGACTGTGCTGAGTATTCCTGAAGAAGAGCCTGTGGTAGCAGAGAAGATACCATTAGCAAGTTTGAACATGGCTCCAACAGCGACCAGTCCCGCATTGTTGGTATTATTATTCATCGTGGTTGACCTTGGAGGCGGAGGGATCATCGCTGAACTAGTGGTATGACGTGGTGCAACTTGTGGCGAGATTGAGGGTGATGTCATAAATGTAGGAGGAGACGTGGGTGGCGAGGACATTGGAGTCCCAACGGAGCTAGGAGGACTGGAAAACAGAATAGAGGAGGCAGGCGGAGACGGCGTAGTACCTGAACTCTGCCCACTCAGAGATGCAGGCGACAAGGACGGTCTTGCAGACATCGACAGATTAGGACTCCCAGAACCATTGGTCTGCAAAGCCAGTGTAGGAATATTCAGATTCGACAATTCTGAAGGTGGAGCAGCTCTCGTAATCAAATTACGAGGCCCATTATTCTGCGGGACACTGACATTAAACCCCCCTTGACCTGGCGCGTACGTCTGAGCGCGATGAAAGTCACGCTGAGGACGGATTGGCTGGGACGATTGCGTTCGATGAGGTGAATAAGGGCCATGCTGAGGAATTGGCGAAGCATGGCCAATATTCGGAGGTTGGCCTGAAGGGGTTCCTGGAAGGGTCCTGTTTCCACCGGATGGAGGAGGATAAGGAGAACGAGGCGACACCGCTGACTGCAACGCAGGATTAGGCGCTGTGTAAAAGCTCTGGATGTTATTGGTCGGGATCATTGGAGCAGCTGTCGCGCTGGCGGCACTAGCGAACAGCTCCTGCGCCCTTGTCATCTTATGCTGAGGTGGGTTGGGTATCGCCAGAGGTGGAGGAGATGGCACGCTAGCTTGCGGCATCTCCGTGGTTGGATATGGGGTGAAATTCATGGTCGACATCTTTGACTCCCTTTTGCTTTTACTCCTACTATTTGAAGGAACCGGGTCCAGCGGATGTGTAAACGACACCTTGGGAGGCATCACGTTTGTTTGGACATAATACCTGATGATCGATATCCGTCGTTAGTCACTTTTGATTAATTATGACAACGTAAAGGATTTCAGACGCACCAAAGCTGTTTACTTTCGAAAGTAAATGACACAACATCAAACGTTACTCGGCGGATATTAGGGAACCCACGTACGATGGTTCATAATGCTGCGTCCAACCCTCCGGTAGAGGTCTCGCATCAGGACTGCTAGCCATCGGGCAACCAACAATCAGACAGACCGGTCAAAGAGGGAGGACGTTGTGTTGGCGTGAATTAGATTTGCAGGTCACTTCTTTAAATAAAAGCACAGTTATTCGCCCCGAGGATCCGTTCTCATCGACGCCTCTGCCAACTGGGGCTTGCAAGGAGGTATTGTTCCAGTTATAAGTAGATGCTATAAACACATCTACCCATCTATCCACTTGAAATGCAGAAGGTGGGGGAACGGCCGGTCTGAACTTGACGTGCCTGGTCAGGTCAGTCGATAACTATAGACGAATAGCTGTGCCTTTGATCAGGCACGCTGAAGGCAAACTTGAAGGCCGTGCGATGGATGTATCAAGGAGTTGGATAGTCAAAATTAACCCACGAACTTCAAAGTGGTAGCAAGTTGCATGAATCAGGGTGAGCCTTGAGGATTAAAGCTGTGAGGGCTCCTGTCAAGCCGGAAAGATGGCGGAAATTCTCATCCAAGCAGTAAGCGCCGATCTTTCAGAATTCCTCTCGAACCATAGATGTTTCCCAGGTTGCTAAGGGGTAAAATACAAAGCGAGTCTGACAACGGCGAGGAGTAAAAAGTACATAGAAGCTAGCAGAAGTAAGCGCTATTAGTGGTCATTTCGGCACTTTGCCGACTCGCAATCAGATAATAAGTGATAAAAACGCGAAGACGTAGAACAGTTATCAGTGTTAGTTGGATGGCAGGAATAGAATTTGATGTGCAAAATCAGCATTTTAAACCTACGCAGGTAAGTACAGCATCGAAATCCGCCGAGAGGAAAAAGACAGCAAGATGAAAGCAAGATGTGTGTATGTAGCAAGTAAAATGGTTCTTCCAGGACGCTTTCGCAGGCGCCTTACCATCCCCCACCGTCGTCGAAATCACCATTGTAGTCGTTTCCATCGTCATTTCCAAAGTTATTCACCGTCGTGTCATTATACTCAACGACGTCTGGACGATCGAAATCTTCAATGGCTTCCCCAAGCAGTACACCACCGAGAAGACCAGCGCCAGCTAAGACACAAGGTAAGCGCCGACCCCCCTCTCAGGAACGAGACATTTCGCATACCTCCTAAAGCTACTCCACCCATGCCGATACCGCCTCCTTGCCTCTTGGCAGGCTGCTGCTCAACGTACACTACTTGTGGCTGGGGTGATGGGCCGCCATACCCACCCCCGCCATATCCAGGTGCCGGTCCATTATTACCATGTTTCCCAAAGAGACCGCCGAGGAGACCCTTTCCACCCTGCTGCTGGGCCCCGTAAGACGCCTGCTGTTGTGGTGGATAAGGGCTTCCGCCGCCATACCCGGAATACGAACCTTGGTTGTTATTGTATCCATATTGATTGGGAGAAGGGCTCGGGCTATAGCTGGTCGCATAACCCTGGTTCGGGGGTGCATTAGGGGGTGGCGCGTATTGCTGTTGAGGAGGTGGGGGAGGAGGACCAAGGGGGTGTGTCCATGTCGTGACGGGTGGTGAGGCGCGAGTATTGACGTAGAACCTGCGTGCGTGTCAGACCTCATTGCAGGTAAAGTAAATTGAAAAGGGTCCAACCATGCTTTATAGCTGCCAAAAGAAGATGATCAGTAAGCGATCTCAGGGACGAAAGACGATGGTGAAGCGAACTTGTTATCAAACTGTGTTATCCAGCCGTCTGGTAAGGCTCTGGTATCAGGATTGTGCTCGTAAGGAGGAGGAGCAGACATGAGAGATCGTTGAAAGAAAGAAAGAGAATGGCTGAGTAGGCTTTTATGACATTGGCCCGGCACAGGATCACGCAGCAACCTAAACGGGCATCGGACACGATCGATTTGGATCATCCTGACGAATTATCATTATTGGTACGTCAAATGCAAAAAATATCCCGACGACCGTAAACAAGTAGACCACAAGTACGGACGCTATGTAACAGAGTACTAATATAAAGACAGTATCAGTGACACAAGAATTATATCAAAAAGATAGTATAGAAAAACGAATGGCAAAAATGTTGTCGGAATAGGCAGCGCTATCATCGCATTGCCTCACGGGCTTATGCCTTGGAGTTCTTTTTGCTCTTGGAAGCCGGAGGCTGTACAGATGCGCCCCTTCGCTTCTTTGGGGCTGGTTCTTCTTCTTCCTCCTCCTCATCACTCGAAGACGTATCGGACTCTGCTTTCTTGGACTTTGGCTTGGGGGCCGGCTCTTCTTCGTCGGAATCTTCATCTTCTGAGCTCTCTGAGCTCGGGGATACTTCTTGGGGAGGCGGTGGCGGCCGTGCCTTGATTTCAGCAGTAGCAGCAGCAGGTTTGGGACCACGAGGTTTAGCATTTGCCTTTTTCAGCTGATTAAATCATAAGCATGCGGCTGGGATGCGAACAAGGGACCGACGGCTTACAGCTAAGGCGGCGGCAGCAGCAGCATTGGCAGCTTCGACTTCCTCTGGAGTGCGATTGTCATAGGCTTTCTTCTCCTCTGAATAAAGAGCCTTGGCATCCCTCATGGCTTGGTTGTAAGTCTAATGGGACGCGTCATTAGACAATTGAGAGGCATAGAAGGACAGGACTTGCCTCCTTCTGTTCGTCGGGCATGGTTTTCCACTGCTCAGCGATCAAAGCAAGCAACTCGGCATTGTTGAGCTCGGGATTTTGTTTCTTGAGGCTCTTGCGGACCTCGTTCTGGAAGAGGATGTAGGAAGAGGCGGGGCGTTTGGGAGCGTTGGGGTCCTTGGGTTTGGTGTTGCGCTTGCGTTTCTTGTGGCCGTCGTCTTCTTCGGGAGAGGAGGCGGCCTTGCGCTTGCCTTTGGTATGATCGTCTGACGCGCAGGACGGGGTGAGAAACGCGTGGAGGCGGGAGAGGGGAACGCACCATGAAGATCCGGGGAATATTCCTTGAGCAGCTTGGAAAAGACATCGGCGGCCTGTGCAGCGGTGCGCATGGTGTCTGCGACGGCAACAAGACTCTCCATGAGCTGGAAGAGGAGTGAGCAAGGGGAGCTGGGGTGAATAAAAAGAGAGAAAAACCTGTGCTCTTGCGATATCGAGTTTGTCGTCCATGTGCAAGTAATATGTACTTTTGTAAAGAAGAAAGACGCACAGGGATTTGTTGTCTTTTTGTTGTTGTAAAATGCAGAATGTCTCAGTGACCGTGGGACGAGCGGAGAATGAAAAATGAATGACTGAGCGAGTGTCCAGCGCAATGCTGAGCATTATACTGACCGTGTGTTACTTGCGACTGCTGGGCATTGTGTCGTATCTTAGTGAACCAGTGAGAGCCCTATGGACTCGAGTATGTACAATCAATGGGTCCAGTCTCCCGTGCAGGAGTCGTCCCAGCATGACGACCGGTCCACTGCCGCCCCCAATCCACAGTCTGCCTCCCTCGATATGTCTGACTTCGGTCCCATGGGCGACCTTCCAGGTGATTTCTCGCCCCCAGTGAACTCTAAATATCCACGGCTCATGAATTCCCTCATTTTTCCCCCCTTTCCCCCAATTTTTCAGGCCAGGGCACATCCATGCCCTCGTTCTACAATCCTTACAGCTATTTTATGCAATCGCCCTTCAATACACTGGCCTATGGCACCTCGTGGCCCAACCACCTGCCCGTTTCCAGCTATTCCAGCTTAAATGGCGCAACCAGCAGCTCTTCATCCCAGCAGCATCAGCAATCGCCCCAGCAGCAACACGCCCAGCCCCAACAACAACAACAGCAGTCCGTGCCATCCAGCTCTCAGCAGATGCTAATCGAGTATGTTATCGCCTCTCTCCCGTGTTCTGTCTCTGACCACCATGCAGTCCCGTCCTCACGCTGAATGGCCCAAGTCCGACCGCGATGCAATCTTCCTTCTCCCACTCCCTCCAGTTTCCCGCCCAGCAGCAACAGCAACCCCAGCAGCCCCAGGACATGCATTCTCAGTCCCACTTACAGCAGCGGCCTCAGTACAACAACTACAACACCTTCTTTTCCAGTCTCAGTCGCCAGCAGCAATCCGCTCCCCAGGGCACTCTCTCCCCTCAGGCACTCCATTCCCCAACAAATTCCATGATGTCTATGCTCCCAAGTTCATACTATTCACAGGTCCAGCTTCAGCCTGGCCCGTCACAGCTCCAGCCCCAACCTCAGCCCCCAGCCCAGCTCATTACACCCCAATCAATCGAGCAGCAACAGCCATCGCAAGCGCAGGGCCCCACTCCCGAACAGCGCGAAGAGCGGAAACGCCAGTTCCAGAACTCGATCCGACCCCTCTTATTACCTAATGCGTTTACAGGTGCACAGGCTGTAAACCAACTCACCAATCACATAATTGAATACGGCATAGCTGAGGTCGATGCTGCGACACGATTAGAGATTTTAGCTCGAATACGTGATGGGGCGGGTAACCACTACTACCGTGCTTGGTCAGAAAATGTTGCAGCTATTGAAATCACTCGCGAGTGGATCAAGGCCGCCGCAAAAGGGAGCAGTGCTGCTCTTACGGAAACGACAATGCCTCTCCTACACGTAAGTCTACTAGGCTCTTTTCCGAAGAACGCTTTATCCTGATTAAAATTTCCCAGCTTATTGATCGACTACCGTTCACGCTGGAATCTTTAGCCGCCTCTAAGCTAGGCAAGGTCATCAAGAAGCTAGTGAAGGACGAACCCTCTCCTGGTGAGTCACCTTTCCATTTTGTCTCACCCGAATGCCATGCCTGTCGTGGCCCCTTCCCTCATGTGATAAAAACAACAATCGGAGTTGTCTGCTTGCAAGTTACTCACGTAGGGCCTCCTTGAGACACCTGCTTGCTTGCCTTTCTTTACAAAAAAATTCAGCTTTGCTCTGTCAACGAAAGCGAAAAAAAATTTGTTCACTTCTTCTGAGATGCTCGTAAAGTAATAACAATGTATCTAACTATCCCTTTTCATGTGCTTTTTCTTCTCGTGTAATACAGCGATCAAGGACATGGCATCCAACCTCGAGCGAAGATGGCGGAATATGATATCCGATATCGAAGGGGGCTCGCGAGCCTCACAAGAAAATAAGGGAATGGAGGGTGGGTCATGTCAGTCCGTTGTACCGTCGTGCTGTCAGCTGACGATTAAAAAAAACATCACAGTAGATCTCAAGACGAAAAAGCGCAAGTTGAGTGAGGCTCCGACTGCGCGTCCGTCGTCAGCACAGGCGACCAAAAAGGTTGCCGTAGGGTCAACGTCCTCAACCAAACCCAGTGTTGTCGTCAAGAAGGAAGTATCGTCATCAAGCGTCTTGTCGTCTTCCTCCAAAACCGCCTCAAACTCGGCATCAACATCCAAAGATGCCAAAGCCGACGCTTCCTTCTTCTCTCAACCTAAAAAAGCCAAACTCCCGTCGTTTAAGAAGGCGCCAGTTCCACCACCTACACAGGTAAAGAAAGAGAAGGAAGAGCCCACGATCCCCGGTGGGTACGATGCGTTCCAGGAGACGCTCAAGACGATATCCCTAAAGAGGGATAGGAGGGATAGCCCGGCATCTGTACCGACGCCCCCACCTGCGTCGGCTACGTCCACCTCCGATGCTGGAAATCAGGGTTTTTCTAAAAATCTCAAGAAGCGCAAGTCTGTGACTTGGGCACCGGAAGGCTCGCTAGAGTCCATAAAGCTCATTGAAAGAGCAATATATGACGATGATGTAGATGTCAGCAGTCTTTTCTTTTTGGCTGGCTTTGTACTGTACATTGACTTTGATATTTTCTCTTCTTTCTTGTGTTGTCTTCTCAGGGTATACATCATGTCAACCTGCGCGATTTGGACAGAGGAGAGGGTGCGGCGCTGCACGCGCATCTATTTGAAGAAGTTCTCGATTGGACAGAGCCTATCCGTAAGCACCCATCCATCATCATTAAACTTTATCCTGTCAATAGACTTTATGGTCCAAAAAAACTGATGATAGGCATTCATTCCAGTTGTCGAAATGCCACTAGAATCAGAAAACATTCCACCACGGATCGTGCGCGGCTCCAACAGCGAAGAAAAGCGAACACAAGAAGAGCGCGAACAAACTGCACTGGGAGCCGTATACCCATCAGTCACACAAATACCAGAGTCACCGGCCGAGCCCGTTTCGGTGCTGTCCGAAGAGGAAACGGACAAGGATGTAAAGCCGATGACGCCAGGTCCGGAGTGTGACGCCGTCTTCTGGAGCACCGATGTGCCGCCAAACGGAGGTCTGGGGGTTGCAGCGAGCGTGGCTGAGCTTGTTGGGCAGCTAGCGATGGGTGCTAATGGAATGGGCATGAACATGGGTAGTGGTATGGACGTTATGACGGATCCAACGGCAGCGGGAGGCGCCGGAATCGGCCCGGGGGGTCTGGATATGAGCAGTGCGTTGATGGCTGTGCAAACCCTCCCTCAGGAGCAGCTGCAACAGCTTCTGCAGCAATTGCAAATACCAGGGAGCAATAATGCACTCTTTGGCTCCGTTCCAACGCCGGGTAGTGAGGGATCGTGGACGGGAGGTAACCCATTTGGGGCCGATTACGGACAAGGCGCCGGCGGCTATCAAGATCAAGAACAAGGTGACACGCACCACCCACGATGGTCAGAAGGGAATATCCGAGGGCGCGGTCGAGGACGAGGACGGGGCCGTGGCGGGGGCCGGGGAGACGATGGTGGCTATAGACCGTATAATAAAAGAAAACCTTGCAGTTTCTTTGCAGCGGGAAGGCGAGCATTGCAATCTAAATTTGATCGTTCACTGAATAACGTCCTGACTGACTGGGATAAATTGCCATTTTTGGAATTAACAGATGCAAATACGGAGATCTATGTGACTTTGCGCATGATGTTCCCCCGCAACAACCGTGATCTTTCCACAAACTCCCAAACTCGACGGACGAGGGCCGTGTAGACAAGAGAAGAGGACAAAGAGGACAAAAATTGCATCTGTACATATACCTCACTTCATTCACTCCTTTATTTTATGCAACACTGATAATTATATAATCATCATATGATCATTCAAACGTTCGACTGCAGTTCTGTTCTCGTTCAAACAGGGAATGGCTTCTGCAACCAATCGGTCTTGATTTAAGTGTTCTGGCACTTGTTTCGCTGTATCTTCGGAAATGAAACTAATACTAGACTGTTTGCTATGCGATAACTCGACAGTTCAAAGGTGCAACTTCTCAAGTCACACACCTTTCTTTGAATTCAAGAAGACAGGCTTGGAAAGCCAGGAAATGACGGTTTTTGTTCGGCCCTTTAGTCGTATACAGACTCTTGCGTCAGCATAGATAGGACATGACGGACCGATGACGGCAGTCTGAGTTCTTATGACGACCCAAAATACAGTAGGAGCTTTGCTGGCGGGTTTTCCAAAGATCTTCGCATTCTGTTGTCGGTCTTCGTCCCTTTTCTCTCTCAAAATCGCACAAACAGATCTGGATTCAGGACATTGATTCTCCCGCGAGAGATTTACGTTTTCCCGGAAAGACAAGATGCCAATTTCCGAGTATAAAGAGCTATTTTTGCAAGTGTAGTCCCTGCTCTATCAAGCTATAGATTTTGGATATCTCCGATTTGCGACTTTTTTTTTCTCCCCAAGTTCAACGAAAGTAGAATATCAGCGTCATGAAGAATGAGTACGGCTTGAGCCGCGCCGTGCTTTTGGGACCTCGGGGTTCCTATTCCCCTTCGTTTGCCCACCTTTCCTTAAGGGACTCTTTCTGCTCTTCATCAAGAATAAACTGTATAGCAAAGGAACATCTGCAGATCTTAGATTAAAATATCCTGAAGGAAGACGATTGTTGATTGACTATAAAAGTACACAAAGGAGCGAACGCACAAATGTTCGTTCACCGAATAAGTTAATTACTTCCGTCTGCTTGGTCTTTTGAGTTTGCAAGAGACCCAAAGAGTGAGAAAAATGAAGCAAGTATGTAAGGTACAATCTAAATGGGCAAAGACAAAGCACAAGAGCAAATAGAACACAAGTCAAAAAGAAAAGAAAAGAAAAGGCAACTAACTATGTGGCAGAGATAATAACTTGTGAGAGAGAGGAGGCCCATTGAGTACCCTTGGGATAAGTGGTTACGGAAAGCAAGAATACTTCATATACTAATTCAAACACTTGCACAGCACAGGAGATAAGAGGATATTGAGCCTGTGAGTAAGAGGCGAATAAAATAAGAATCACCATGCCATGCCATATGCAATGCAACACAAAAAAACCAAGATGAAAAGTCTATCCGGTCCTGATGTCGTATTCGTCCGACCTCGTTTCCGAGGATTCCGTTTTGTTGTAGGCTGCGGCTGGTCCGTCGTAGGCGATGATGTGTCACCCAGCTTCCTCTTCGGAGTGGCACTGGCCAGCGCAGGCGTATTGGTTGTGCCACCAGAAGATACGGCAGGAGATGACGCTGGACCAGAATGTGATGGTGTGGGCGCCTGCTGCTGCTGGGGAATAGTCTTTGGCTGTTTTTCTGGTGAATTTGCAGAGGACGACGAGGTGTTTTGTGGAGAGCTCATGGAGGAAGATGGTGGATTGGGATTCGAAGGGTTGGTTATAGACGGCGGAGCACTAGAATATAATGTTGCAGATTGTCCCATGGGTTGTAGATAGGAAGGGAAGGTGTTCGATAACGTCGTGTGACTGATATTGTTGGGCATCATGCTTGTATTCAAAGGCAGGCTGTTCATGATGGGTGGCACGCCTGCTTGCTCACGTATTTTGTTGGCAAATCGCCTCAGCGCATCTGGAAGTCGTTGTCTGCTTAGTACATTGAAAACATATAACAACCCAAACAACTGTGAATGCATACCTATGGGTCCGACATCCTGATCATTCGAGAATGCAATGAGATCCCCCATGGAAGTGACGCTCTCTGCAAGTTCCAGACACCGCATCGTCGCTTGAGGAATACCAAACGCGTTCACCGGCTCTCCAGGCATTGTCGCATGGCTGATAAACAGCCGGGGCTCCTCCCACCTCCTGTCCTCGTCCATCTGTTCTTGAGCCTGTAGGCTTGATCCGGGTGTTGGCGGATGCATGCTCCGTAATCTTGGCGACGTTTCTTGAATTCTGGGGCCAAGAATAGAATCCAACGCGATGAACTTTTCATACATATTGACCTCAAACCGCAGCTCTTCGAATTTCATCACGTATTGGGATGCTTGAGGATTGCCAGGAGGGCCAGTGGAGGTCATGATGACGTTGGCAGTCAGAGGGCCACGAAGGTGAACGATGTACCCATTGGTGTATCTGAACGTCCAGATAGCAGAGACACACTCGATGATGGTATGGCCTGAAGCGACTTGTCCTTGCTGCTGAGGTCGTTCTCGTGCACCATCCAACGTGAAGCTCATAGATTTCACACCAGACTGTGTCGTGACAAGGAAGAACCGGGGCATTATCGGAACACCAATTTCTTCAGAAAAAGGTCAGCCAAGATATCCCTGTTCTTAAAGAGAAGCACCTACGAAATGGTTTTGCCTCTGTTCGCATATTATCCTTCCATAGCGTCAACCTCAACTCAGCCTGTGGCGTAAAGTATTCCCTGACCAAGTCGCTCCACCAAGATAGTTGAAATTTCTAAACGAGACATTCGATAAGAAAACAACGAAAGATAGAGGAATACGAGACTCACAGTTTTCGTCTCACTTGCAAGAACGCCACTGAACTGCAGTAATTTTCCGATCCCTTGACCTGGTATGATCGTACTGGGGGGCCAGTAGAAAAATAAATTAGATAGTTTGTCATTGATTAAAAAAAAAAGAAAACTCACGAGGGCGGAGGCATAAAGGGTGGCCTCTGTATGGGCGGAGGGATAGTTGATTGTGGCGCATCAACTGACATTTGTGTTGACGCCGTCGGTGGTGGAGGTACGCCGCCCAAAGCCAGGGAGGTCTGGGCGCGATAGGCATCATAGACGAACCTGGAGGGCCTGCAGGCTGCTGCGCAGATGGGAGCCTTCCGGTAGCGGTAAGCGAGCCAGAGCCAGCTAAATTGGTGGGTGGAAGAGGGAGTTGCATGGAGCGAGGCGTCCGCGTGGTCCCAGACTGCGACGGGGGCCGCTGCGGTTGCGACTGTGGCCTCTGAGGGTGGACATTCATTTGGTCAGATGGAGGAGATTGATGATGGGGTTGTGACTGCTGGGGTTGTTGGGATTGTTGGAGGGATGTTTGTTGGTGGGAATTAGGCTGGGATGGGTGGTTAGTAGTATGAGAAGGCGGTCTTGGAGGTACGTTGGTTGGAGGGCCCATGTTAAAAGACGGAGGATAAATGTCCATTCCTTGAGTGTTGTTCATCAGATCGAATGGTTGTGCTGGAGTGAAAGAAGACCGATTCGGAGCGGGGTGCATGGATGGTGGTGAAGTTTGGGAGAGATCCATCTGCATGGTTGCAGGGGTAGTGGGCGGGGCGAAGGAGGGGTATCCAGGAGGGTTGGAACTTGAGGGAACTCGAGCAGGACTGGTGCCAGGGAACTGTGTTCCGGGATAGCCCATGAAGGAGACATTAGAATTGTCCGGGGTCATTCTGGGGCGATTGACTGGGGTATGAGAAGGGCCTGGAGTGGCCATGGACATACTGGGGGTATGGTTTTGGGGTGGTCCCGGAGAGGTAGAAAGCTGAGGTGGATGCTGTGGGGGTATGGGAGGACCGTTCGGGAAGGGATTTTGATGATGGGGAGGCTGGATGCCCGAGGGATGCTGCATGGACGAAGGCTGACCCAAGCTGTTCATGATTTGGTTCTGGGACGAAGCGGCTCTGGCCATGCCGGGAGGGATGCTCTGGTTGGGACCCTGGTTCCTGAGGACATCGGCTTGCATGAGGGCCTGCTGTTGCTGCTGGAGGCGCATCTGGTGCTGGTGATGAACAGCCTGAGCCTGGCGCATCTGGTTTTGGGGACTCAAGGCCATGGGGATTCCCATGGAGCCATTGGGGATTCCACCGAGGGGATTCATCTGTGGCTGGGACTGAACACGACGGACGAGGGAAGAGGGACCCTGAGGGCCCTGCTGGATCATGTTGCCGGGGAACTGCATGCCCTGCAGCTGGGCCTGCATGTGTGCGGCAGAGGGAGTGGGGGGGGGCCGTTGGGGGGCTGGCGGAGGAGGGCGGTGCGCTGCTGGCTGTTGGGATAGCGAGGAGTGGGGTTGGACTGGGGCGCGGCGGAGAGGATGCCCATGGGGGGATTGGCGGGAGGGATGTTCTGGGGGACAGCGATGCCCTGGAAGGCGGGGTTCCCAATGGCAAGCATGTTGTTCGCAGACATCGACAGCTGGCGCGAGGGGCCGTTCATCTGCACAGTGGCATGGAACAGAGCACCGACGACACGTGCGCCCTCTTTTGGCAACCACCACAATGGTCAGGAAACTCAAGCACCACGAGCAGAGGCTCCTCAAAAAAGTCGACTTTCTCAATGTATGTGCTCTCTTTTCTCCTTGTCACTGCCCTCACAGCCGTCAGTGGAAGCAGGATGCCAACCTGCGCGAGATCAAGGTCATGCGCCGCTATCACATCCAGGATCGCGAGGACTACACAAAATACAACAAGCTCTGCGGCTCTCTGCGCTCCTACGCGCACAGGCTCTCTCTCCTCCCCGCCCAGGACCCCTTCCGCGCCCGCATGCAGGCCCAGCTCCTCTCCAAGCTCTACGACATCGGCGTCCTCAACTCCTCCGCCAAACTCAGCGACATCGAAAACAAGCTTACCGTCTCCGCCTTTTGCCGGAGGCGTCTCGCCGTCTTTATGTGCATGTCCAAAATGGCAGAGACAGTCAGTGCCGTAAGTCCTCTTCTTTTCTGCAGCCAAGAAATTTTATCATTGCCGCCCAGGCTGTCAAATTCATAGAGCAAGGCCATGTCCGTGTAGGTCCGGATGCCATCACAGATCCTGCATATCTAGTAACGAGGTCGGTCTGTCTTTGCAGTCTTTGGCTTTTTACCAATCCATCCACAGACACATGGAAGACTTTGTCACCTGGGTAGACTCGTCGAAACTCAAGCGCACCGTCATGCAATACAACGACGAGGTATTCTGCTTTGCTTTGCATACCTTTCTGTTCGCTGATTTTCCGCCGCAGCTCGATGATTTTGACCTGCTATGAGATATTCTCCATTCACTACGGAGGCGTCTAATACCATGATAAAAAGTATCTTATTCCATGTAATATAATCTGTACATACAATACCAATCCATTGTGCACTCGCATGTGATGAACCCCCTCGTTTCCTAATTAGCGCGTTACGCGTGAGTTGCAGTGTTCTGTTGTCAGGCCCAAGTCTGCACGCGTTCCTTCAACTCAATTTTGCACCTCGACTACCCCCGACCCCTCCTGCCTGCCTTCCCTCTTGCTCTCTGTCCAGCGACCTCGCGTCGTCGTGGGCCTCCGTCTATCCTTGATCTCTCACAATGGCAGAACCGGGCGATGGGAACATCAAGGTCGTCGTTCGATGTCGACCGCTCAACTCGCGAGGTGCGCCGTCCTTCTTGCATTCCGTCCTTCAATCGCTCATTCCCCTTTCTTCTCATGGCCATTCCGCAATTCCACAGAGCTCGCGCGTGGGGCAAAGCCGCTCATTCGAATGCAAGGAAACCAAACCTTCCTCGACCCACCCGAGGCGGCTCATCGCAGACTCGAAACGTGCAACGGAGCGCAAGACCATGGCTTTCAGCTTTGACAAATCCTACTGGTCGGCAGGTCCACGAGACGAGCCCGGATATTGCTCTCAGCAAACACTGTACGACGACTTGGGGAAGGAACTTTTAGATCATGGGTTTTCGGGGTTCAATGCTTGTATTCTAGCTTGTGAGTCTCCTTCGCGTTGACATTGTGAATTCTGTTGTAATGCTTATTCTAGATGGTCAAACTGGTGTGTAGTGTGCAAAAGAGTGAGTAGGTCGGTGGAGCTCTAACATGTTATCATCTCGTGCTCAGGGTCCGGGAAATCTTATAGGTGAGTCCAATCCCTTGTGAAGAAGCAAATGACCATGAATTGACCAGGCTTTCAGTATGATGGGATGTACGTCTCCAAACACCTCTCTCCTGAATATTCATTATTCACCCTTGTCCGATCCATGCAGACGGCCCTGACAAGGGAATCATCCCACTCACCTGTTCTGAGCTATTTCAGCGTGTAAATCAGAAGAAAGAACAAGATTCAAATTTAAATTTCACTGTCGAAGTCTCCTACATCGAGGTAGGGCGCAACATCAATTCGACTCCTATAAATGCATTCAACATGGCGTTAGATTTACAATGAGAAAGTGCGCGACTTGCTCAATCCAAAGAACTCTGGGAACCTGAGGGTTCGTGAGCATCCGAGCTTGGGACCTTACGTCGAGGATCTGAGCAAACTGGTCGTTGGAAGTTATGAAGAGATGATGACCCTCATGGACGAAGGTAATAAGGCACGCACGGTCGCTGCGACAAACATGAACGAAACGTACGAGCCACTCCATTGGATCTTTTGGCATGCAAAGCGCTTAACTACTACTTCTTGAATCCTTCCAGTTCTTCCCGTTCTCATGCTGTATTTACGCTCCTGCTTACAATGAAAAAGCGTGATGAAGGCACAAATTTGGATACCGAGAAGGTTTCCCGCATCAGGTGGGTGTTACACCAGCGCGCTATCTACCCCAAATTCCACTAATGCCCCGCATAAGCTTGGTCGATCTGGCCGGATCCGAACGTGCCAACTCGACCGGTGCGACGGGCCAGCGACTCAAAGAAGGAGCCAACATTAACAAGTCGCTCACCACGCTCGGTAAAGTCATCTCGGCATTGGCAATGGCCAGCCAGAGCGAGGGCAAGAAGGGCAAGAAGAAGCCAGAAGAGTTTGTCCCGTACCGAGATTCAGTATGTGCTCAAGTCGCGTTATTACTGCGCCAAGACAGACGTTAATAATTGGTTATCTTTTCCAGGTCCTTACTTGGTTGTTGAAGGACAGTCTTGGAGGCAACTCAAAGACTGCCATGATCGCTGCTATCTCGCCGGCTGATTATGAGGAAACTCTAAGTACCTTGCGGTATGCCGATCAGGCCAAGAAGATTAAGAATAAGGCAGTGGTCAACGAGGATCCTAATGCGAAGCTGGTGCGCGAACTTAAAGAAGAGCTCGAGGTACTACGAGGTACGATTCGATCGCATTTTTCACTTGACTCGTTTTAATCTTACTTGAAAAATGATCGTCTTACCCGCCCCTTGCTTGGCTTGCTTTTTTCTTTCGACTTTTCTATGATCTAGCTCGTGTTGCAGGAGCAACTACGGAAGCTACATATGACCCGACAGTACCTCCCGAAAAGCAGAAAGTCACATATCAGACTAAGGATGGTCGGATCAGGACTGTCACCAAAGCAGAGCTTCAAGAGCAGATGGAAACGAGCGAGAAACTCATGCAGAGTTTGAACGAGACCTGGGAGGAGAAACTGGAGAGAACGCAAGAGGTACAGAAGGAACGGGAGAAGGCTTTGGAAGAGTTGGGTATTACAGTGGAGAAGAATCTGGTTGGCGTACATACTCCCAAGAAGGTGAGTCCTATCCTCGTCAGCAGACTCTTTAACGCTAATAGTCACATGGTCGTTAGATGCCTCATCTCGTCAATCTGGTGCGTTTGTCTCTATACATGCAAAGCGAGTCGGTTAACTAAAGAGAAGTCTATCATTTTAATCTTCACAGAATGAAGGTCAAATGCAGCGATACCTGGCAATCTAACCAAACTAACTCTTGCTTTACATTTTTCAAGATCCTCTCATGAGCGAGTGCTTGATCTACCAACTCAAACCGGGGAAGACTGTCGTACGTCATTTAGAACTTTCATGTTCCCTTTCAAAGAAAAAGCCCTTCTCTTATTCAAATCGATTAGGTTGGTCGACTCGATAGCGACAAGCCTGCTGCAATTAGACTGAGTGGGGATAACATCCTCGAGGAGCACTGCTATTTTGAGCATACGGATGGCAAGGTCTTGATTGTCTGCATGCCAAACAGTGTTACGGTACAGTAGCTCTTTTTTTCCTTTCAGATACGATTTTTTACTTCGTTGCTAATCTGTCGTTTCATCATCCAGTTCTTGAATGGCAAGCAGCTTCTACCCGGACAGGTGAAGTTTATTCTGATCGACGTTCTGTAAAAGTTTGTCAGCTCATTCATTCATTTAACACTATAGCCTCAGAAGCTCCGGTCTGGGTTCCGGATCATTCTCGGTTTGTAGTATCGTTTTCATGAATATTGTCTTTGCTCATTTTGTAATTTACGGGGTGTAGGAGACAACCATGTTTTCAGGTTTAACAATCCGGAGGAAGTTCGCAAACAGCGAGATCGTGCGACCGCGAAGACGAATTTGCATCTAAGTACCACCGCGGCTGATTTGGATGCAAACGAGAATTCACCGCAACCACCACACTCACCCACCTCTTCCACCGATGAACAGTTCGATGTTGACTGGAATTTTGCCAAGCGCGAAGCGGCATTGGCCCGACTAGGCTTGGACCCCGCCCTGGACAATTTACCCGACGATGATCTGAATAAGCTGTTTGAAAAGATCACAAAGGTCAAGACCATGCGTGACCATAATTCAAAGTCGCGTCCGGAGAGTAGTCTCAGTCAAGCTGACGATATATGGAGCGAGACAAGTCGACCGCAAACCAGTGATGCAAACACCGACGACACCAGTCTGTATGCTGCGCCCAGCTGGGGTGGAAGTCCTGCCATTGATGGCGAGCTGAAAAATGTGCAAAATCAGCTCGAAAGCAGGCTGGAGGAAATGAGGGGAGATTCCACTGAGGCTGAAGATTTAAAGATCGAGAAAGAGCATATGGAACACCAGCTGCGACTCGTCCGGACCCAAATGAAGCGTCTCATTGAAGCTCGAGCCAAGGGCGATACAGAGACGGTTGTGGATTTTGAACCTGTCATTTTCTCTGCCCGCCAACTGAGACTGATCAGGAAAGTTCTTGACCGGTGGAGGGCTCACCGCTCGTTTTCTATGGCAGAGGTCATCCTAACACATGCCGTGGCTCTCAAAGAAGCTAATGTTATTAGGTGAATCTTCTTTCGGTCATCATTCTTCACGGCTTCTTGAATAACATCTCTAATTTAGTAAAGAACTGGGGAAAGAAGTGGCTTATAATTTTACAATAGCTTCCGGTGGTTCCCTCGCGGCTCCGACTTCTGCTGTGGACACTATTGCTGGTCTAGACGAATTTGGGGATGTCGTTGATCCTATTTTGGCCTCAGCAACTCAGCCGTCCGTTGCCGTGAAGGTGTTGGACAAGAGGCATAATGCCATATATGCCTGGTCTTTGGACCGTATGCACCAGCAGCTTCAGCGCATGAGAAATCTAACGACCTACATTGACCGACCGTCTTATACGCAACACTTCTCTTCTGATGAACCCTTCTTCGACTCGCCTCCTCCAGAGTACTCCTTCATTGGAAATGCTTTGATATCTTTAGCCACACTTTCACGCAGGCTATCATCGAACTCCACGGTACCGATCTTCTGTCGATACACGTCTGAAGCCATTGGTTCGTGCCGTGTCGACATCAAAGTCGTCAATGTGGTCCTGTCTCCTAAATACCAAAATACCTCATCCCACTCATCTCCAACTACCCGCTCCTCTTCCCCTGTTCCCGCAACTGTTCCACCAGGCAGTAAGTTAACCTTTTTTCTCACCATTGACCAGGTCAAAGGATTGTCGTCTCATGACTTCCGTGGTGTGCACTTCCAAGTACGACTCTCGTCATTTGTCGGATCTTCTGTCGCTGCCGAAGAAGTGTTCCCATCCACAGCTCTGGACATGGATGTGTCTTCCCTCTCCGAGCTGAAATTCAGGCGCAATTTCACTATCGTGACCACGTCTAGAGTCTTAAATCATTTGCGTCAAGGCTATGCTCCGATCGAATTTTTTGCTGCTCTCAAACCCACTTATCTGGAACGTATGGAAAGATGGGATGAAATGCGAGAGCAAAAGCATTACACTCGGCCCAACCCCTCCTCCCCTTCGCAAGAATCCTTGCCCGCCGCCTCTTTGCCTCCTATGCGTCGTTCTGAAAACGACTTCGTGGTTGAGCAAGTACATGACGTAGTGGCATGGCTTCAGGTATGCGAACTTGGACCGGACGGCTCCTATGCCCCGGTTCCCGTTGTTTCCCAGGGTAGTCTCGATCCAGGTGTTTTCTCTTTGCATCAAGGATTGCAAAGACAAATAATTGTCTCTCTATTTTCCAATTCCGGCCTGCAGCTCCCCTGGCAGGAGCTCACGAAGGTCCGCATCGGAAATGTGCGCTTGTTGGATGCCAAGGGCAGAATACATGACTCTTCGTCTAAAGCGTTAGTCAACCTTCCAATTCTGAAAGAACAAGCAGTGGAATTCAAACCCGACGGCTCAGGAGCACTCTCTGGTGAAGCGCTTTGGGATTCGGGTGTTCATGACTCGGTTCTTCTGAATCGTGTTACTGCGTCTAACCAACGTGTAATGCTTCAGCTCACATGGTCCGTTGCAGTTGAGACATGCAGTGACCCTGTCCAGTTCAGCACGGATATTGCAGTAGCCATGCAATCTCGAGATGCTGGTCCGCCCTCAAAACTTCTCACGTTTTTTGGTTCGAACAAGATCCTCTCCAAAACTAGCACACTTTTCAGTGTACGCTTGTCGCCTCCCCTGACGCGCTCCGCCAAAGATCTCTGGCGACTTGATACATCTGAAAAGTATGTTAGAGGAGAAGAAACTCTCGGAACTTGGAAACCTCGTGGTATTTCTGTAGTTGAAGATTATACGAGGCTGATTACCACAGAACGAAGGGCAGCAGATGTACAAGCCATTAGAGTCATCCTCGCTGCTTCACCGCCTAAACCTATACCCCTAGACGCCCTGGCTTGGCGCGCAGACGATATATTGCGAAGGTCTCTGGCTTTGTGGCAGAAGCAATTTGGGCATCGTGGAAAGGTCTGACCGTGTCGTTCGGCTTCAACGGGTTTACTGATGGCCGGGATGACAGATTGTTCTTAGTCAAGATCCAACTGACCTTGAAGAGAGTGAACCCTCGAAAGAGACCCCAGACATTGGATCTCTCGATGGTCTGAAGTTGATTTCTCAGACCAAAGTTATTCCTCGGAGGTATGGGTCTTCCAACACGATTTATTCTGAACTTGAATCTAATATTATGTCAAAGTGATGGAGCAACGAAGAAAGGCCATCTGATGATCCTTACGGATGCAAGTCGAGATATCTGGGAACGAAAGTGGTTTGTTTTGAAAAGGTGCAAGCAAAGATACGTCTGCTTGAAGACATTTAACCAACTTCATCTCAGGCCCTATTTACACATATTCGCCCACTCTAACGAGCTGGAAGAGACTGGTATCATCAGTCTGACGGGCGTAAACGTAGAAAGCGACCCTCATAAGGAGTCGCTCCTAGGAGTAAGTCCTAACATCCCTTCCGACCTCATAATCATATGTTCATTGTTTTAAGAAACCACACTCGTTCACTCTTTTTACATCCTCCAACTCTCATGCTCTCGCCGCTCCTAATTCCAAAGAGTTACAATCATGGATAACTAAATTGGATCCCACTCGACTAACGTCTTGACCTACATATTCCACGGAACGACTTTCTATCCTTAATCGTAATTTTCAGTACTGCTATGTCTTATCAACTCACTTGTTTTCTATTTCTGGTCATTAGATATTTACACATCATGTATTTCCTATCTACCATGGCGGTAGTGACTAATTAGTCGCTTTTCTGGGCAAAGCTGCATACCCCTGTCGATACTGTGATTCCCTACAATTGACATTATGAATAAAGCATAATCTTTAAAATGTTCTTGAACCGAGTTAAAGAGTCTCCTATCGAGGCCATGTCAAAGTCGGAGGCGGTGGTTTTCGAGGATACAGTCAACTGACTCTGTCTATATTTATCAGACTTCCATAAAAGACGAATGACCTTCCGAAAAGGGTAGATCGTAACCTTTCGGACGCTTTACAGAAGGTGCAAGGGGCGGAAAGAGGACGGAAAGAGGGGGATCGGACGATATACAAGTGCCTGCATAACTGTCTGACAGTGACAATGTTCCGACGTGTCTCGAATACTAGTGGTTGGAAAAGATCTTCTGATCATTTCAGCTACCAAGTCGACCCCGATGTATATTCTTTGAAGATGAAAATAGTGAGGAGATAGAAGATGTGGTATTGCGCGCAAATATGTTACATGTGCTCTATAGATGCCTTTCCTTCCGTGATTACACGTTAAATATCCTAAACTCATCTAAAGGATCCATCCAAGACAGAATGATAATGATAATGATACAACCCTAGTATGTTCGAAGTCATGAACTCGTTTTAATTTTGCGTAGGCGAATTGGGTATCAAGCACGATATCAGTCGCATCGTAGACTAGGTGTATCGTTCTGATGGTATGCCGCTTAGTAAAGAGGACCAACGAAGAATAGATGAATACTAACCTCACGAATAAATGTGATCATATGGCACGTAATGTAGCCCTTGGAAAATCCGGCACCTGCATATGCAAAAAGATAGTGCCATTTGCGTTTGAAGGTGGCGAACTCGATTGGGTCACGGAGGGCCGGGTAGTCCTTTACAATCAGATCTGGCGTCAAATTTGCATCGAGTCTCCTACCCCATTCCCGTAGTGTTCGAGGATAGTCTACGGAGAGATGAGAAATGGTTTTAATTGAAGAAGGGAATCGTTAACTTACGTGCAGCATGATTTTCGACTCCTTCTACAGTGAAGCGACCTTGCGAAGCTGTGTGAGCGGCTGTAATAAGAGCAGTCGCGCTTGGCAAACAAGAGTTTGGCCACATGTATTTCCGCATGAAGTCTTCCGCTCTAGAGTACAGACTTAGATATGTCGTGTTATTTTATTTATTAAGAACAATTTTACTCACTGATAGCCAGAGAATCTGGACTCTGGAAAAGTAGACGCAGTGACGACGGCCGTAGCATTTTTTGATTTCAAAGCGAAATCCACGAGTTTAAAATATAAATTGTAATATTTTGTACCAACATGCTGGAAAGTCGTTATTAGACTGGTGGGGATGAAGTCAAAGGTAAACGTACCTCGAGCATTTCAACACTGACGAAAGCGTCGAAGGCTTTCTCAAATTCGGCAGGTATTTCTCGGTAATCGAGGAGATGCACCCGAATACGGCTTTCCAAGCCAGCTTCCTTTATGCGCTCTTCGGCAAGCCTTTTTTGTTCGATTGATAGTGTCAACGTGTCAACTTCGCAGCCGAATGAGCGTGCGGCCTATGACTTCGTAAGCAAAGGTTTTCTAGGCGATAGAGTTATAATATACCTCAATTGCAAGGCCACCCCATCCACTACCGAATTCAAGGATTCGATGACCGGGCCTAACCCGAGCGGCACGAAGCACATGACGAATTTTACGGAGCTGAGCAGCTTCGAGATCATCAGGACTGGGTCCCATATCCAGATCACCTCTCACGCCGCCCTCTGTTTCACTCCATAGTGCGCATGAGTACATCATTTCCTTGCTGAGAAAGGCCTGCAAGAGATGTCAGGAGTAGAAAGTGGGTCACTTCAAATTTGCCTACCTTGAACAGCTCGTTGGATTGATCGTAGCTAGCAATGGCATTAAGACGCGCTTGTGAATGTGTCTGACCGAGGAAGCTGTTATAGAGTCCTGAAATTGCGGAAGAGACTTTGGCAACAGTGGATGACAATGTTTCTTCCATGCCTGATTGATTTTCGAGCCATAGCTGAGAGACAAACATTAATTCGACGACATAGTCGAAATTGAACAGGTGCTTACATCCATAGCTCCCTTTAGAGAAGATACTTGGACATCTCCGAGCATGTATGCTTCGCTAACTGAGGAAGGGTGAGCATTGCTATGCCAGTGGTGCAAAATTTTAACATACATCCAAGGTCGCCAGAACTATTTGTGAAGATGAGCGAATATTAACGAAGAAGAGTCATCAGATACTTACAGCAATATGCGAAACCAAAAATTGTCATTTGTTATCTTGAGGTGGACGTCATTGCAGCCTTTTCTGTAATTCCCATAGTAGAGGGTCCCTTCGGAATCGGAGATTGTCAGGTGTCCGACCGTGATCGCGTTTTCGAGGACAGATAGGATGGATGAACGCGCTAAAATCAAGGACATATATTTCAGCAATTATATCAAGATGCCCCATAGAGGTAATTCCTTACCAAAGGAGACAGCCCATAGTCTTGGACTGAAAGTCGAGAGAGATAGTAAGGAAGAAGATTTGAGAGCGGTCTTGGAAGGTGAAGGGAATTGGACACAAATTGGGGACTGAGGAGAAGACATTGTAAGGCAGTCGTGTCAATGAGCTAGACAAGGGCCGTGAAGAATGAACGAAGCGAAAAGTGTTGGGGTTTATATGCAAAAGGCGCGACGGATGAAATTGGACATCTTCCCGTGGTCGAGGGATGAAGATCGGCAAATTGGCAGATAAATCTGTGTCAAACGGAAGGCCAGGATTCGCGACCAGTCAGATGAATCATAATCAACACGAATGGAAAGCGTGTCCATGGTTTGTACATCCTACAGGGTTGTTTCCAAATTCCGATATGGGAGGGTCTTAATGGGGCTGACACCGCAGAAAGGAAGCCGTACTCACAAGAACTCTTCCACACGCGAACCCTGATCAGATCACAGACTCAGCACAGAACATAGAATTTCCAGATCCCTCAGTACACTTGCCACCCAGCGCCCGACAGCATGGCGTAATAGAGCGAGACTCGCCTGCCGAAGGTGGCTCTGCGCAAATGGAGCCTCTATCTTGCATCTTGTCGCTCTCAAAGCTAGATTACGCTCAATCTGCAAGTGCTACTCTACTCACAATTACTTCCACGTGGAGGACAGGTTCAACTTTGCTTCCCCCTTTGATAACGATGCAATCTCGCTGGAATGAGTCGAGATCGAGCTGCTACACCCACGGTGCCAATCAGGAGATTCAGAATCCCAGATTACACTAGGATTCACCTCACTTACCGAGAAATAAATATGTCTGCATGCCCACTCAGGTTCCAAACGATCCAGATTCGTAAAAGTACCGCTGACGGGTATTGGGAAACCGTCGTTTACCAAAATACTCGCTTTGATCTCGATAGCCTTTTGACTCCCCGCCAGCCACACTTCTCCGTCCCACAAATAACATTCAAAAAACTGTCTGACTCCCAATGTTAACCCAAAAAGGTCCGTCTTTCGTTCTCTCTTTCAGACACGTTCCTATGTTTACCTTTACAGTATTGCGGCCTGACCTGTGTGAATACCTTTTGTATGGGAGTGAGGTCTTGATTCCAAAACCATTGCCGTCATCCTGCTTCCCTATACACGCATTCAAAGAAATTTGAATGATTGACCAAATGCCTGGTGTACCCTGGAATCTGCATCCTTAACAGTTCGTCTCATCCCATGAAGTCTCCAGTTGACGAATTGTTTGCTGCGTTCCTTCATAGCGTTGCATTTCCCACTCGACACCGGACGTTGTTGCTGCTGTCCATGCCAAACATATGTCAAAAACATCTGACTATTTTGACGGAATCTCGCCAATCGATATCATACTTGCAGGTGTGAGGCGAGCTATGTATGCCGCGGGATGATTCCATCAAGTAACGCAACTATTTTTCAATTAAAGCATGATGATACCAAGGGGCCCTCGTGTTTCTTCCCGTGCGGCCAAGGGCGACCCTGAACTTGGAAATGACGTTCTGCAGCTACATGGAGCTCCTTTGTTCGATTAACAGCAAAAGCGTCATCGCTTCCTCGGTTTTGTTTATCTGGACAGAAAGTGCGTTGCAAATCGCATCCTCGGCATGCTTGTCATATTGTGGGACATTGCATACTACGACAAGTGCTTCGGTAAAAATCATGATTTATACATGGCGTAAATTTGCGGCTCCTACATAAAGACAGACAGAGAGCTCCTCGTGTTAACCAGAAATTGTGAGGATGAGGGCGGATATGCTTAACGTCATTTTGAACGCACACCTGAAACGAAGGACAACGGGTGTCTCTTACCCAAGCGAGCGCCATTCTGTGTACTCCAGTCCATCGTGAGACTGGTGGGAATACTTTGCCTTCACTGGTCAACCTTGACCATGGGCCAGGCTGAGTCTCCTCCAAATCGATTGCATGCACAAGGTATCTTCGTTGAAATTCATATAGAAGTGACCCAACTCAAAGACAGGTGATGAGCTTATTTTGTGAAGCAAGGACGTTGCCGAAAGACAAGGACAAGTTTATCGAGCAGTTTCTGTCAACAGACATCCTTGAGATCCCTTGAATATTTAGTCTCTTATCTTTTCCGTCTAGGGCTGCTGTTGATCGGTAGGTGTGGTTAGACTATTTCGCCTGCCCAAGTGTAAGGTAAATTTAAAAAATTCGACATGGGAAAGGGAGCGAAAGGAATATAAAAAGCTTCAGATTAAACTTGAAGCGAAAGGAGGACGGCCTCCTCCTCTTCGGATTGCAAAAGGACTGGAGATAGCCGGACGCAAAGTTCCTCCAGGTTATCTCAGGTTCAATATGATTGGCTTCGAAAAGGACGCAGCATTCAGACCCTATAGTTTATTCTTTTGCGTGAAAGGGAAGGAAATAAAATCGGGACATACCAACACGTAAGAGCACCGCAAGTTTTTAACGTAGACTGTTCAGATCCAAGCTGGGAATCAATATATTGAGGAAGCACTGGTGCCTCGATAGTCAGCACCATGATAGACGTCTTGCAAACGAACTTCAAAAAACATAACCCGGCTGTCAAAATGTGTTCTCGGACTGTCAAAGAAACCTGAGCGATGATCACCGCAGGGGTGATTTCGTCAAAAAATAGCTTATAGAACGCCGAGAAACTGAGACTTTGGACGTGAATGCCGGGCTGAACGTAAAGAACACGGAGCCTGAGTTATGATTCGCAGACATGCCTAGGATCTGATATGAAGTTGACGGGAATACTCATAGGAGAAAGCCGCTGATGTTAATCAAGGAGATAAGAAATTGTGGGATAAGGGTAGCATCGGGAACGATGAAAGTTACAGTCGGAAGAATAGTGGCGGAAAGTTTGACGGAGCAGAGATAGGACATCTTGGTCTTGTCAATCGTCCATTCGAAAAGTTGAACAAAGTATTAGGCGTACACATGTTTTACTCGACGGCAATTTGGGAACCTTGTGTTACCTGTTGGGCCTGCTGATTTGCTGTGCTGTAGTAGAGCCGTCCAGCGACATCGTTTACAACCCAGTCTAAGCCCGAGACAAGGTTTTCTCCTGTGACGGCACTGCAAGGCCATATTTTCCATCGATGGGTAGTGATTGATGTTAGGTCTAAGGCCTGCACCCGTTTAGGACTACATTAACACGGGACATGAAGTTGTAACAGAAAAATGGATCTTACGTCTCGTATTTCCGCGTCAGTCATCGAGCCTTGCAAATCCTGTTTATTTGCAAATACGAGTAGGGAGGCACCGGCTAGACGCTATATTTCGAAAGTGATAGCCGTGAAGTCTGAAAGAGCTATCAGATAAACGGAAGGACCAAAAATCTTACATCTTCCGTTAGCAGACTATGGAGTTCCTCCTTACAGTCCTGCATGCGGGACCTGTCACCGGAGTCGACTACCCACACCAGTGCATCTGTTTGTTCGAAATAATTTCTCCAATACGGCCGAAGAGTCCGTTGGCCGCCAACGTCCCCTAAAGTGTAAGAAGTCGGATGTCAGTGGCGGAGTAGCAAAAAGAAACGTTCGGACGCACAGATATTTAAAGTATAACTTCCAAGAAGAAGACAGAGAACACATTAGCCTGGGATGAGTGCTGGGAATCGTGATTTCACGAACTTTCCATGCGTGAATGTCTTGATATTGAATCCTAGCGTAGGACTGATGCTACTGATATCCTCTCTGTTCAATTTCTTTAGAATGGTCGTTTTCCCGGCATTGTCCAGACCTCTGAAGAAAATCTAATTAGTTGTTCTGCGAAAACCAAAAAACTTACAGGAAGAGAAGCCGCATCTCCTTCTCCTTCTGTCTGTTTTTCCTTATGATGGTGAGCAGACCCATGGTGATCGTCGTGGATGCCTGAGTCCAAGTGTTGCAAGTCACGCCGACCTGTGATCACCGGCCGCCGGCACCGACTATTTTCTAAATTCTGACTGATAGCTGTCGACTGTCCATTCCATTTTTCTTATATACTACATTCGGATCTTGATATCTACTAGTCATGGCACCAAAAAACAAGGGAAAGAAAGTAAAGAAAGGTGATGACGACTACTGGTATGTTTACTGACGCTCAGAACTCGCCGAGACTCATCATATCTAGGGAGAAGGCAGGCGAGGATATCGAGCCAAATAAGCCCCTAGTTGAAGATGCTGGAGACGACGACGATGTATTTGCAAAGAAGCCCAAGTCTTCTGGCTTTTCTGCTTTCGCCAATGCGGGACTTCTAGTGGACGATGTTCCCGAAGAAGATGATACCGCAGGGGGAGGAGGACTGATGGTGAGATGTGTAATACATATCGAAGCAGTGCAGTTCTGATTGACAATCCATAGTCCTTGATGTCTAATGCGGGGAAGAAGAAAGATAAGGAGAAGAAGAAAAAGGCCAAGAGCGGTGTCACCGATCTAGAGGATTCCGCAGGCAATGATGAAGTCCTCGAAAAAGAGGAATCCAAAAGGCCTGTAGAGGTTACAGCTGAAGACTTGGCAGATGAAGAATGGGGCCCCGTCAAGGAGAAGAAGAAGAAAGATAAGAAGGGTAAAGGCAAGCAAGGCAAAAAAGAGGAGGAGGAGGATGAAGAAAAGGGTACGTTTGCCTTGTGCGGTATCTCATGGAAGCTTTTTTCTAATACATTTAGCTTTAGAGAATATCGAAACGCCTACAACTACCCCAGTGGCTGCTCCCGAAGCCAAGGATGAAGGCGGTGATGAGGAACCCGAAGAATCGGGTACCAAAATACTATCCAAGAAGGAGAAGGAAAAATTAAAGAAAGAACGAGAAAAGGTCTGGGACCATCCTTTCTTATTTATTCTAATTTACCGGATTGACTATACAGGCCAAGAAAAAAGCCCAAGCTGCAGCGAAGAAAACGGCTGAAGGCGAAGCAACACCGACCGCTCCAGAAGCTCCAGCCCCTACACAGCCTGCGGCGAACGCAGATGCAGAAGAGAACGGAGAGGAAGGAGATGATGCCGCAGAAGCCAAAACCGATTCTAAAAGGAAGAAGAAGAAGAAGGCAGCGAAGAAAGATGAGGAATCCGCGCCTACGCCTGCTCCTTCAGCTGCTGCCTCGAAGAAGAAGGGGGGTATCAGTGCCCTCAGGGCTATGATGGAGGAGAAGAAGAGGCTAGAGGAAGAGGCTAGGCAGAAAGAAGAGGAGGAGAGAAAACGATTAGAGGAGGAGGAACGTCGTGCAGAAGAGGAGGAACGGCGAAAGGAAGAAGAAAAACAACGCAGAAAGGAAAAAGAGAAGGTAATACTCGGTTTCTCCATCAAATGAGTGTAACATTAACACTTTATTCAGGCTAAGCGTGAGCTTGCGAAGAAAGAGGGCCGGCTATTAACGAAGAAACAAAGAGAAGAGAGGCAAATGGCCGAAATTCGAAAGCAAGCTCTTTTGGCTTCCGGGGTGCAAATCGAGGGCCTGCAGCAAGCCTCGGGGTCTGCACCCAAGAAAGTTGTCTATGGCAAGAAGAAGAAGGGACCAGGTGCGAAAGACGGGTCACCTGCACCTGAATCGCGACCGCGATCACCTGTGCCAGTGGACCAAACGCCGTCACCCAGTCCACCTCCTGAAGAAAAGCCTGCAGAGCCGAAAACGACGAACAGCGACGTCAAGTCAGACTGGGACGAAAGCTCTGACGGAGAGGGAACCAATCCTTCAGCCCCCTCAGGCGTTAAAGATTCATGGGACGCCTCAAGTGATGAAGAGGAGGGCAAGAAAGGTAAATTCTTGCTTTCTCGAGGTTTGAGTTTCTGAAATTTCATTTCCGCAGTTTCCACCGCCAAACCGGCTGCTACCAAAGCTCCAGCACTGCCAAAGGCTGCGGCGCCCGCCAGAGCGCCAGCTCCAGCTAATGGCAAGTCGGCAGCTGGGAAAGTCCAACCTACTGCAACTTCTCAACCCGCAAGGGAGGAATCCTCTTCTGAGGAGGAATCTAACGAGAGTGAAAGTGAAGAAGAATCCTCGGAAGGATCTTCTGACGAGTCGTCCGACGAGGAACTAACGGCTACCCAAAAATTGGCTGCACAACGCAAAGCTGAAGCTGCTGCCCGTAAAGCCAAGGCGCACGAAGAGGCATTGGCTGCTCGCAGCAAGGATGACTTGCGTAGTCCTATTTGTTGTATTTTGGGACACGTCGATACCGGCAAAACGAAACTTCTGGATAAGGTATACTACATACAGTTCATATGCTCGTTCTTCTGTTGCCTAACTTTCCACCATAGATCCGTCAAACAAATGTCCAGGAGGGTGAAGCTGGAGGAATCACACAGCAAATTGGTGCCACTTATTTCCCTGTTGACGCTATCAAAACCAAGACAGCTGTCATGAACAAGGTATGTCGCCTTCAAAGCTAATGTTACCATGGGCAATGCATGCTGATTATCTCATAATGTCCAGGATGGGGCGCAGGAATACAAGATACCTGGTCTTTTGGTCATTGACACACCTGGTCACGAGTCGTTCACAAACTTGCGATCTCGAGGCAGTTCTTTGTGCAATATCGCTATCTTGGTGGTCGATATCATGCACGGCTTAGAGGCTCAGACCCTGGAGTCTCTCCGACTTTTGAGGGACCGCAAGACACCCTTCATTGTCGCCCTCAACAAGGTATAACTCATGGGGCGTTACCTTCACGGAGTTGATTATTAAATCACTTTTAGATTGATCGTATATATGGCTGGGATGCCACTCCAGATGGTGCTTTCCGCGAATCCTTGGCCAAGCAAAATCGTTCAGTCCAGCGCGAGTTCGAGGACCGTGTCAGCAAGACAATACTCGCCTTTGCTGAGGAAGGTTTGAATGCCTGCCTATACTACGAGAACAAGAACTTTGCTCGTAATGTCTCCCTGGTTCCAACATCTGCCATAACTGGAGAAGGTGTTCCAGACATGATCATGCTTCTTGTCAACCTGACCCAGCAGCGCATGAGCGATCGTCTGATGTACCTCTCCGAATTGGAATGTACCGTCTTGGAAGTCAAGGTCGTTGAGGGTCTGGGAACGACCATTGACGTTGTCCTCTCCAACGGTATTCTTCACGAAGGAGATCGCATTGTCGTTTGCGGTCTTAATGGTCCCATCGTCACACAGGTCAGAGCACTCTTGACGCCACAACCATTGCGAGAACTGCGAATCAAGGTTAGCCGAAATTATCTTTCTCTCTGGATGGAGCATTAACACGTTGTTATTAGTCCGCCTACGTTCATCACAAAGAGGTCAAAGCAGCACTTGGTGTCAAGATCACTGCTCCGGACCTTGAAAAGGCTATCGCAGGTTCCCGACTATTGGTTGTCGGCCCTGACGATGACGAGGAAGAACTCAAAGAAGAAGTCATGTCAGATTTGACTTCACTCTTTGACAACATCGACAAGTCCGGCCGTGGTGTCTGCGTACAGGCTTCAACACTGGGATCACTTGAGGCTTTATTGGACTTCTTGAAGAGCAGCAAGATTCCTGTTTCGGGCATCAACATCGGTCCGGTGTTCAAACGCGATGTCATGCGAGCGGCAACTATGCTGGAGAAGGCCAAGGAACTTGCTTGCATTCTTTGCTTCGATGTGCCTGTCGACAAGGAAGCAGAGCGACTTGCTGAGGAGATGGGTATTCGCCTGTTCAAAGGTACATTATTTTTCTCGTGACAACAAATTGTCACTGACGCCTTCCACCAAATCAGCCGACATCATCTATCACTTGTTCGATTCGTTCAAGGCTTACAATGCTGAGATCACCGAAGCTAAGAGAAGAGATGCAGCGCCTCAGGCTGTATGGCCTTGTCGTCTCAAGGTCATTGCCGCCTTCTGTAAGCGAGACCCTATTATTCTTGGTGTGGATATTCTGGACGGAACCCTTCGGGTCGGCACACCATTGGCTGTGGTGAAAATCGACCCCGCGACTGGAAAGAAGGAGACAATTGAATTAGGCAAAATGTGAGTACCTGACTCTGAAGCTATGAGTCATCTTAAAATTAACCCATTTCAATTTTTAGTACTTCGCTTGAAATTAACCACAAGAACTTTGACGTAAGTGGTCGTGCACTTAATTACTTAACTCCAAGCCAACACGTCATTTCTAGATTGTTAAAAAATCTCAAGCCGGAGGTGGTGTGCTGTAAAGATCGAGCATGCTGTTTATCAGTCTGCCAAGATGTTCGGTCGCCATTTCGACGAAAAAGATGAACTACTGAGCCATATCACCCGGCAGAGCATCGATGTGTTGAAGGTTTGTAATTCATTAACATCCCCATGCAATTGCAGCTAACACCACGCACCAGAACAACTTCAAAGCCGATGTGAGCAATGAAGAGTGGCTTCTTATCCGTGCATTGAAGCCCGTGAGTAAATTTCGACTTGTATTTGCAGAGATCATCTCATGATTTGGAAATACAGCGCTTTGGGATTCCATAAATCATTTCTGGACTAGTGTAGCAGTAAATTTGTGGAACCGTGTTGTGTCTATATCCTGGCACGTTTCAGAATAGTTACCATCATTAACAAAGGACTTTTGCTTTCAAGGGTCGGCTGCAAATTGTGGTCCGTAAGGTGATTGTAACGTCCTCCGAATGTTTTGTTTGTATATGGTACTCTAGACAGGTAGGATGCCTATATTCAAAAAATAGCCCTGAGTTAACCAAGACTCAGAAGAACTGTAGGAAAGATACCCAAGAGACGACCCTTGACTCTTGACAATTGCATCTCGCGTAGCTGACGACAATCAGGGACATGAAAAAGCGGATTCTCGACGAAAGCTCCAGGAATACCCAGGGCTGGAACCGAGAAGAATTGTTAGCACTACTCGAGCAGGTGAACGTGAAATATGGACTCGAGTACAGTAGATTACAAGTATATGGCGAGTCATAGTCGTTTAGAAGGTAAAGGGCAGCCATACATCCGAGGACTTGTAGTATTTGAGCGACATTTTCTAGGATCTGCTAGCTGGACATGAAAACAATACAATGTCATCCTACCTTCATCCTACTCGTTCGGATTACTGCATAAGTATGTTTAAAACTCTGCACCGTCGTCAGCCTTGGCTTCCCCGCGAATTGCGCCATCATATGGGTGCACGTTGGAAATAACTTGCCATAAATCTGATCCTGAGGGGATCAAGAATAATATACTTACGAAAACAAGCGACAATAAAAAATAATAGAAAAGGAAACCTGGGGAATACTTAAACCATAACGATGGATAGTCGCTTTGGCTTGATAGGTTTGGAATGAACCTGAGCGGAAATGTACCTTTAGCTTTGAAAGAGCTAATACCGAGGCCGCTTCGCGTCTCGATCGTCATACCCGCCTGGACCTTCCCGTTTAAGGTCGCCACGATAACCGCCTCCGAAACCGCCGCCAGGAGGGCCTGGGGGAGGGCCTCCAAAGCCTCCTCCGCCAGGTGGAGGAGGCCCACCAAACCCGTTTGACTGGTTGTCTCCGAAGCCACCCCCACCTTGGTATCCGATGCCACCGCCGCGACCCCTGTAAATAGGAGTATTGAGTATTATAGCAGAAAAACGATTCTAAAAAATTAACAAACCTGAAGCTTCCACCTGGTTCATCTCTTCCGCCCCGGAAGCCACCTCGGAAGCCACCATCACCGCCTCCTCCGTTGAACCCTCCCCTAAAGCCTCCGCCACCTCTGTCGCCGTATCCTCTGTCGCCACCGAAACCTCTGTCGCCACCACGATCGCCTCCATACCCACCCCGACCGAAGCCACCCCGCCCGCCTCGGAATCCACCGCCTCGGTCACCAAAGCCCCCTCTTCCGCCACCACCGCCGCCCATACCTCTGATCCCACCACCTCTCGGTGGAGCCGGTGCAACAGGTTCTACTCGCTTAGGACGACCTCCAAGACCGCCACCCAAGCGGCGAGGTTTCCATCCACGAACAGTTCTGCCTCGTTCCACATCAACGAGAATTCTCTTACCCATTATTTGCAAACCATCGGATTCTTTGTACGCCGCTGCCAGGAAGTAGATTTGTGAGTAAGAGAAATTAACGGAAAAGAAATTCTAGAAACCTTTCATGTCGCGTTCCCGCTCGTACACGATGAAGGCATATCCTCTGCTACGTCCTTTTTTGTCACGGACTATTCTGACTCGTTCGATTGTTCCGTATCCTTCGAACTCGCGACGTAAATCTGTTTCGGTAGCAGATTTATGCTGTGAATCAACGTCAGTCGCTTGTTCCGGAACAAATGAGTTAAAAACCGTTTACTAGGCGGGAAATGAATAGAGTTTTGTAAGGATCACCAATAGCTTCCGCATCATCAGCGGGTTTGTCTGAAATGTAAGTGATTTAGTAAAACAGAACAGATGCAAGAGCAGTTTACGCACAAGTGTCCTTGGCGATTTTGAAAGCCTCTGTCTTCTTGGCTTTGCGCTCATCCCGTCGAATCTGGCGCTTTGTCTCCTCTGCGTGTGTGTAGACGGGCTCCTCCCCTTCTTCCATCCCCTCTGAAGCGCCTGCATTGATGAGAGAGTCTGTGTTTTCTTCCTTGAGCCGCTCGAGGATGGCTGCGACGCCAGAGACCTCCTTTTTTCGAATGCGATCGATGTCCCTGTCGACTGGGCGAGTATACGGCAGCGGTGGACGGGGAGCAAAGAGCTTTAAGAGATTTGGCGGGAGAAGGTGTGTCCCCGGCATCGTAGTTGGGAGGAGGAGCGCTGTTTGGGTTTGTTGTGATGTGACCAGTCACAAATCCGCCAGATGATCAATCTTTTGGCTGATAAGAGTGTGACTCACGCTCCTTTTTTTCTGTCCTTTCATCTTCTTCCAAGACTATGAATATCGACTCTAAAAAATCCGACGACGGAGGCGAGTCTACCGTGCTTCCGGCAGAAGACCAGGATGAACTCCAACTGGTAATTGTGCCCCGAGCATGATCTGGGGATGACCTACAAAAAGCATGGGGCTGCACTGGTAACGTCCAACTGGTGACAATTGGCATGGCTGCGGGTATCCGGATGTTTTCATTGCTCTTCTCCAGGGAGAACAAGGTTTTCAGAAGGATTGAGATTATACCGCTTGAACCTGAACAGCGCTCATACCTGCGTAGGGAAGCCTCCCAGTGTCATCGTTCACTCTTATCTCCCCCTTCCGGGGGCTTATCTCGTGTTACTGACGTTTTCATTTAATTAGCAAAGCCTTGGATATAAACAAGTATGTTTTTCATTGCTTTGCTCTAGGCGAAATACCCATTTTTTGGTCTTTTCCTGCATTTTAGCAACTGCACCGGACATGGCATTTACTTGAAAGTTTTGCGGCAAGTTTCTGTGCGTTGAACTTTATTGGAGGTGTTAGGTCTACATTTTTAAATCGATTGGCTGGACATTTTTCTGAATACCTCTCCAGGTCTTTCCTGTTCCTAGGACTCTTGGCCGGTGGTCCTGCTGCCGTTTGGTATGCACACTTGCCCTGTCAACGACTTAGTCTATACTTCTCGTTTTCAGGTCTTCATACGTAATAACGATCGTCTTCATGATGATCTCTGCTGCTGTGTTGGCTGAGATATGTTCGGCTCTCCCTCTCAGTGGTTCCATCTATATCTGGGCAGCTGAGAGCGCAGGGCCAAAATATGCCAGATTCTTTGGCTTCATCGTTGCCTGGTGGTCATGCACTGCCTGGATGACCTTTTCGGCAGGGAATTGCCAGGTCTGTCCAATCTCTTCCTGTTCCCTTTTCTCTCCTCTAACTCCATTTAGACCACTGCAAATTATATTGTTTCTCAACTTCCTGTTTGGGGGATCGGCTTTCCTGGGGGAACCACCAACGATAATGTCAAATGGCGGGCCCTCATCTGGGCTGTTTCGGAAGGCTTACTGGTCCTTTCAGTGGCTATCAACTACCTTCCTCCTCGCCTTTATTCAACTGTCTTCCGTTTCACGCTCTTCATAATGATGCTCGACTTTTTCCTTTGCCTCATCTGGCTTCCAATTGGAGTATCCAGGACTTACGGCTTTCGTTCTGCTAAAGATGTTTTCACTCTGACCTGTATGTTCTTTTGCCATGGTGATTGTCAATCGCTCAATTGTTCGCTAGATAATGGAACTGGCGCCCCTGCAGGATGGAATTGGATATTATCTTTGTGAGTTGCATGCTTGCCGAAAAAGTAGCAGTCTTGACACAAATTCCAGCCTCTTTACCGCCGGGACGCTTACTGGGTTCGATGCGTCAGGACATATCGCTGAAGAAACCAAAAATGCCAAGTCAGTGAAATGATAATGTTCGGTTGTATTCCCCGTTTACCCTATCTTGATGACTTTCAGAATTGTTGCAGCCAAAGGAATTTTGTCAAGTGCTCTCGCACAGGCGTTATGGGCTTTATAACATGCATTCTTTTCCTCTTTTGCACGCCCGATCTCGATACCCTGTTTGCTCTTGATGCCCCTCAACCCTTTGTTCAAATCTATGCCCTTGCCCTGGGGAAAAAAGCGAGCATCTTCATGACCATTATTGCTACCATTGGTCTGATTCTGGTTTGTGTAATACCTGCCTATTCGATGCAATACATTCATATGTCGTCCTCATCCTTCAGAATACCAGTATTGCCATTGTTGCCTCGTCCCGACTTGTTTTCGCAGTTGCCCGAGATGGCGTTCTTCCAATGTCACACTGGATAGGACGTGTCGACTCGGAAGGGCAGCCCAAGAATGCAGTCACCGTCATCTTCATTTTTGCTGCTGCACTTCTTTGTACCATCTTGCCCAGTCAAGTTGCCTTCACCTCGTTGATCTCTGCTGGCGGCGTCCCGACAATCGCAGCATACGGGCTTATTGCTCTCCTTCGCCTAACAATGACCCCGAATAACTTCAAGTCGTCCTACTTTTATCTCGGCCGCTATGCGAAGCCATTTTATGTCTGTGCCATCCTGTTCAACGGCCTAATAGTCGGTGTATGTTCACATGCCAGGTTGCTGTTTCATGCTACATTTTACTCATCTCTGTTACTTAGGTCATGTTGTCTCCTTTCGAATTCCCTGTCACTGCAGATACCTTCAACTTTGTGCGTGGTTCTTCCTTTCGTTTCCGCGCTTTCTTTCTCAGTGCTGTCATATTAGGCTTGTGTGATCTTCGGCTCTATCACTCTTTTCGGAATTATAACCTGGTACTTCACACCAGAAGAGAAATGGCTACGTCGCGAGCACGTCATACAGGCGATCCAAGCAGCCGACCACGAACATGTAAACGATGAATAATTCGGTGATTGGATGATGACATCTTATTGTTCTTGGATCTCGATCTTTATACCTCTTTTATGAACTTTATTTCCCGATTACCCTCTCGTAATCTATCATGCTTTTCATGTTTTCAGCAAGATTGCATTGGACGATCCTCCAGACAAATCCTACGGACAACCATTAGCCACGCTGAAGACTGGTGCCCCATGCTTGCTGTTCACTTCGTTGGGAATGATGCGCCTTCGGCAGGATGGAAGAAACAACTCCCTAGACAAGCGCAGACATGGAAAGACATAGAACGATGTAGAATTTCTGCAAAGGAATGATGGGCTGACCTTTTACCACTGCCTCGTTGAAGTTATCCAAGCAGTCACTTTGGGAATGGCGCTCTTTCGGCAGGCCACAAGCGCAGACACGGAAAGATATAGAATTTCAGAGAATATGTCGTGTGAGCTGAAAGGAACGATAGCGGACAATGGCTAAGCTCTTTACCATCGTCTGCGTTGTAATTGTTCTGACAAGTTGCACTACCTTTGCACAACTGGCATTCATTCTGGGCTACCTGGTGTTTGATGCGGTCTTTCCTCGAGTAAAGATGACCAGAGTTACGCACTCTGCAGGGCAGCCGCGGGATACGCATGGTCCAACTTGGCTCTTTCGAAGTCCTACTATGTCCTCTCGCGGCGGTGACCGACAAGTGGATTGCTACCGCTCATTCACGTTCTACCCGACTCCCACTGGGATCTTCAAGAATTCTCATATGCGCATGGCTAACGTTAGAGTTTTCTGAGAAAAGGAGAGCAGTTAAGCTGAAGTCCTCGTTTCTTAGAAGTCGTTGTGAGTAGTTAATCGCTGAGTTTTCCCGAAGTTCGTCAACTCGCGCGCATCCTTTCCTGATATCACGGGCAACATCTTTGATACTTGGGATTTACGCTCGGGCATCTGTAATCTCAAAGGATCCCGAGATTCCTCCTGAACATTTGTCGGACTTAAGGGTATGGTTTCGTGCCGTATCAATCTGCAGTCCGCACGATCCAACGCCCTGCACTCATAACTCAGTCCTGCAAATGCTCAATCGCGGTCGACGTCAATCAAAGGTCTTTTACCACCGATGTCGACCTTCGCTTAGACTGTGTGGGGCAGCCCTAACGCTGTGGTCGCCTACATACTGCTTAACAATGTGCATGCGCCGCCTAAACTTGGTTCCGTGCACGCGCGCTTACCCAGAGTATGCACCGCAAGGGTGGAGAACCCCTTATTTCGACTCCTTGACCTTTTTACTGCAGCCTATCCACAATGTCAACAAATGAGGCAAATTCCTTCATGGGGAAAGACGTCATGAACTGCGACTGCTAGAGCTTTCTTCCATTGTCATTTTCAGGACTCCAAGTACATATTGTCTGACTAACACGGCCAGCCGCAAGATGTGGAATCCATAGCAAATCTACTTTACTCGGCGCAAAAGCAAGAAACTAATCTCCCTTGTGATATATTTCAAATACTAAGCGTATCGATGTATTTCACAAGGAGTCGTACTTGGCGCGTCAAGCGGATCAACGCTAGCGCAAGTGCACCTGTTAGTAACAGGATCAGAGGACCTGGCCCACCCGTATGCCACGTCTGGTGTTGTCGCTGCTATCAGTTCATGTGCACGACGTGAACGCGGTCCCACAGATGTTTCTCGGTGGGGAATAGAGGTACGCGCTTTGGGGATAGAGGCGGGAGTATTATCACCAGGCGGAGGCGCCGGAATAGGAAGTTCCATAGAGGAAGAAGGCGAGCCTTTTACTGCGAGGGCCTCTGCGTGCAATTACCGTCGATGTCCAGCGTCGAAGTTGAGGAAGCCCAGCTTACTTTCTTGGCCTTTGTCGGACTAGCGTTGGTGCCTAGCGTCGACACGGAAGAGGCCCAGCTGGCTCGCTGTTTGGACGGTGAGCCCTTTACGAGACTCGACTTACGACCTTGAGATTGAGGTTCTGAAATGCTGCAATTCCGCATGGCGGACTTGATAGGCATAGAGGTGGCACGATCTCTACCATTCTTGGCTTTGTAGCGTAAAGGAGGTGGGGTAAACTTTTCTTCTTCCCTCCTTTTCCTCTCTAGCATACGATCTTCCTTTATAGACTTGAGTCTAGCAATTCTAGCCTTCTCCCGCTCTCTCATACGCTGAAAAAGAGTAGATAAATTTCTCAACGGACTTGAAGCAATAAAAATAGTGACTCACCTCTGGATGCAGATCAAGCCATCCAGGCGAGTCTGCCCATTCTCGTAGAATAATGACCGTCCAAATCCAATATGCAATTGCGGCAAGGACGACGCAGATCATAAACCCTAGCCCTCCAAATGCGTAGATTTTGATGGCAATCATTGCCATTGCAGGCAGTGGGGTATTATCGATGCTAACCGGCACTTCTCTTGGAGGCCCTGAGGGTGTCGGCGTAGGAAATAGGTCGGTCACCATGTCATCTCTTGCGGTTAAGATCATTGTAGTGGATAGTGGATATAATTCTGGAAGCGCTCAACGCTGAATATTATAAGATCAAGAGGGTGGTGTGAAGTTCGAGATGATTGAGACATCAACAAGTTTTGTGAGCACCATGGAATAGGAGGTGAGGTTACAGAAATCAGCAACTTTAAATTCTCCTAACTTGGTGTTCCTAAATTTTGATCGAGATGGCTGGAAATAGAAAACAAGTGTGGCGCACTTGGCGGACCGTAACCCTAACCACATGGAATGACGAATTTCATGTGCTACTTGCACCGCAGCTCCAGCGTTGCTTGGTCCTCTGCTGCTCTTTTCTCCTTCGAGGAGGCTGTATGGCCAGAAACTGGGACAGATACAGCAGACAAGGCATTGATCTTGCCCATACAGTTACGTCTTTTGGTTTCTCTGCTGCAAAATCCGGCACACGGCTGGGTGTAAGTGGAGGTTCAAGGAATCGTGACGAATTAGTACTCATTTTTCTAATCTAGTTTTCAATTGCCAGAGGAGTCGCTTCAGCAGTTGTGGGCACCACTTCCACTGTCGTTGATCTTGCCTTGTTTGGAGGAAGCACTGTTGCTAGGCCTGCTTTAGGTTATGCCGTCTCCACCGTATTCACTATTGCAGAGCAAATCACTCTTGCTCCCATATACCTCAGCGAATACATAACCTCCACTTCGCTTCTAGCAGCGCACAGTTCTATCAATCTCCTTTCAGCCATATTTCCAGGAAGTAGCGACGCTTCATTTTCATTAGCCTCTTTCATCGACCTCGTACGACGTGAATGGAATGAGGGACTCGACGAGAACGGTCCAGAACGGCAGTATGGGATCACGCAAGTCGCTCGAGCACTAGTTGGCTGGATTTCGCTACAGGGTGTAACCCAGGAGTGGCAGGAGAAACGTTGGTTGAAGTACTTGAAAGAACTGGATGTCAAGGACGCGCCTAAGCAGCGACCGCTTAGGCATAGGTGTGCCTTTCAAGACTTTTTTCTTGCACTTTTTTCTGACCTTTATTTGTAGAACTTCTCGGATACGCGTCACCTCTGACGTAATATTCCCCGGAAACGGACCTCAAATTATAGCAGCTGATATCGGAGAGCCTGAGCCAAGCCGCTCTCGAACCTCATCCTTATACCTTTCTAGAACCAGGTCTCACCTTTCACTACACAGCTTCCGGGCTGGGCACGCGAGCATACCGAGTGATATTACCCCTCCTCCCTTAACTAATGCTGAATTGAAGGCGACGATGAGACGACTCTCGAAGATGGTCCTTGCAGGATATGGTGGTGCCAGCTTACTCTTTTTCGGAGTATCGCCGACTGCATTTGGTAGCAACAAGAAGAGTGATAAACCCGAATCTTTTTCTTCTCCAGACACCTTTTCGGCAGCTATGGCTCGTGAAAAGACCTCGGAAGAGAAGCGACTTACCAGAGCAATCGACGAGGCCGAAGCTGAAGCAGATGAAGATATTATTATTTCTGACGAGCCGGACCAGAAAGCGACCAAGCTGGAGTATTCATGGTGGGATATGTTGCTGGGGAAGCACGACAAGGAAATCTTTGAACGCTTTGCAGAGGAACACACTGAAACCGTCGAAGAGCAGAAAGCTGCTCAAAGGAGTGCGAATAAAGGAAAGATGAAGGCTACAGCTGTACACGTCTTTTATTTCTCTTGCATTCACGGTCGCTCACTGCTTACCTGCAGGTCATTGGACAAGAACATCTTCTGCCTCGCTTCTGGGTGCTGACGGACCATAGCCGAGGACAAGTCCTGCTGGTCATTAGAGGTGGTGTATATATCTCTCGGCCTCTAGAAGACACCATACGAGCCTTACGGATGCACAGGAACAATGTCACTTAACGAAATCGCTGTGGACTTGACATGCGATCCTGAACCCTTCCAGCCGGCGACTACACCAGTACAGTCGGAGGACGATGACGCTCCTGTACCGGGACAATTTGCTTTTCCAAGCATATTAGACAAAGATATAATTCCTGGCGAGAACGTTCCAAAGTACCATGTCCATGGTGGAATGCTGAGAATGGCTAAAGCGATGGGGGATATTGGGAAGCCAGTGCATCTGGCGGTCCTGGAAGCTCTGCATAGCAATCCCGAATTTGGTCTGTGCCCAATTTTATTTATAAGAATGCTACTAATGGCCATCAAAGATCTCGTTTTGTGTGGACATAGCTTGGGCGCTGGGGTTGCGACCTTGCTGGGGATGGTGAGGTTTCTTTCTGTTATTTGATACATCTTTGACCTCATTTTCCTCTTATGCAGATGTGGGCCGATCCAAAGACTTGCCTGACTGTTCGATCAAGTGGAATTCCTGCAGGCCGACACGTTCAAGTGTATGCAATTGCACCACCGTACGGCCATTTTTCTTACCTTTTAAGCCACGCTTTCATTAATTAAATTTGGCACAGTGCTCTGACGGACGCAGCTCTGTGCCGACTTGCGGCGAAAATGGTAGTTTCCTTCGTCTATTCACATGATATCGTAGCCCGTCTTTCTCTTGGCTCTGTCCGCGATCTCAAGAATGCAGCACTCTGGCTTTGTGAAGCCGAGAGCAACGGGACACCCGATGGTTGGTCGGCCGTCACGTCGCGAGCCAAAAGGTGGAAGGAGGGTAATGGGCATCAGGATGACATGGACTGGGTGGGTAATAACGCTCTGTGATAAGCTTTGATAATTGATCATTATTTCGCAACAGTTCATTGCTATCCGCAAGACTCTAGAGGCGAATATGCAGAACGTCCACATGTTTCCTACCGGTCGCGTTCTTTTGGCCATGCGAGATAGCGACTTACATCCTGCACATCGACAGCCTAATTCCACTGAAGATAAACTACGCTTATTTGAAGTCCTTGATGTTGAAAAAGTGTTTTCCCAGATTATTTTCGCGCGCAACATGTTAACGTGAGTCGTGCCTCCTCTGCAGCCGTCTAAAAAAGTCCGATAATTCATTTGCCCAGTGCTCACTTGCCCCACCAGTATGACCGTGTTCTTCATGACCTACTCTAAATTATGGTATTCGTCTGGACGAGGCCCACTCGCCTCTAATCTTTCGGACAATGGTTATAAACTAGTAGTCGCAAATTATTCCTTTACAGATCAACTGTACATTATATAGAGTCACTCTTCGCAAATTCAAATACCAATGGTCGTAGAGTCAGACAGTACTAGACCTGGTCGATCGCGTCAAGTGCACGTGATGTGACCGTAAATGTTGTCGCGACATCGCCCGACTGGCGGACATTTGACAATCCACATCCTTAGCTGCAGCAAGAAACAGCACCCGCCGCAGTTTCAATTGGTTTGTCTAACTGAGAATCCTTTGGCTCTCTACGTGAATCTTACCGTTTTCTTTAGTTATGTGAAGCTTATGCAATGCACCTGGCCAAGACTAGCCAGATTCGCGTTTCAGGGCGTTTCAAGACAACCTTGGCCACCTCAGTTTCCAATCAGACCTTTTCCCAATTTCAATAAGAACTCTTTGGCGCCATGGGGTCATATTGATTCTCGTCTACTTTTCAAGGCCGAGTTAAAAGCACGGTATAGCCTCAAAAACAAATCTCCCCGTTCTCTAGCACGTCGCAGATGCAGAAAGCCTCCTCGACCTGTTTTACCAGATCCTTCCATATCTGGCCCTCTCACCTCTGCACAGATTGGCCGAGCAGCCTCCAGTGCTATTCGTTTCTCTGTTCGGACGGGAAACCTCTCGGATGCATACGATATTGTTAATTCCATCCGATATGCAGCAGTTTTACACAACAGCACGTCCCTCCCGGGGGTATCTTCCATGAAACATCTCAAGTCCCTAGCGCTTATATTCCCTTCCGATGTCTCTCCGCGTCTACCCTCCCACTCCCTTTTACATGGACTTATTCGCTCGGGCATGCCTCACAAGGCTTCCAAACTGGCTGAGCAAATGATGGCCACGGGAATTTCAGTACGAGGTAAAACCCTTGAGGCCCTGTATTCACGCCTTGCCCAAAATTCAATTACAACGCAAAATTTGACCGCCACAAGGAAAGTGAAGCAGGTAGAGCAATCGCTATCACCTACTGCCTTAATGTTGGAGACCAGCGATATCCTTCTTCTCAGGCCCTTCATGGTGAATAACATAGACACCAGGTTTGCTATTCGTCTTCTGAATATGGCTCGACAGTCAAGACAACGACGTACGCATACGATGTTCAAGACCTTGATGGCTCTCTGCATCCTCAACGGAGAAATCATTGTCGGGTCACTCCTGTTTGGTATTCTCTTAAGAGATTGGCAAGCCCGCGAACTTGCAAGAGTTGTGGAGAATTCTACCACACCATCAACCTACGAAACCCCTCTGCCTGTATGGAATCGCATGAAGGAGATATGCAATTCCGTAGATAAAGCTTTGGCCGTCGACCGCAAGGACGATCGGTCACAACTTGAATTCAAGTCCTCCCTGCAAGCTCTCGCCAACCTTGCCCACTGCCTTGACAAGCGACTCATACCATTTAATAACATCACACCTTTATTGTGCTCTATGTATAACTGTCCCCGCACACAGGACAAGGTCTGGGTTCCAGGAAATGATGGCACACCTCGGCAAGTGGAAGCTTATGTATACTTTCACAGTGTCATACATCGTCTCATTCGTTCCTTACCCCTCCGCCAGCCGACTTGGCGTCCTACAGAGGGAGACATGATGCCAACTCTAGACCCTGCAAGCTGCAGCACTCTAGTTCACTATTCCTTGCGTCACCGACGGTCTGTCCCACTGGCGGAGAAGGTGTTATATCACATGAGGAAGTTACGAGACCCACCCATCGAGCCAAATCAGACCCTTATGAACATCATCGAGCGCTCAGGAAAATTATTGAGCAAGTCCGAAATTGCGAAAGAGGTAGTGACTCGGTTCAAACAATCAAGCAGTTCCGTCAAGGATCAGTCAACCAAGAGTCGTTCCTTGAAATACATGGCGCTGTCGATGGCCTCTAGAAACCTTGTGGATATCGCTAAGACGGGCGACAACTATGCTTTGAGTACCCGAATGACTACACTCACATCCTCGGGAAAGCCTCAAGCTGTGGTAGATGCTATACCTTTCCTACTTCCCGGCCTATTAACCACTTCTTACCCTCAAGAACGTGATGGCGTTTCGCACAATGAATTGACTAGGCTGCGCACTAAGATCCGTCAAGAAGGCCTGCGTCACGCAGTGTCACTGGGTCCCGTCATCTTGACTTCAATCCTGAACGCGTTGCAAAAGCGCGGCCGGACGGGCATAGCGGAGAAAGTCTGGTTATGGGCGAAGGACGCAGAAGCTCTCAGCTGGGTCGCGACCGGGGAGGGACAGGTTAAACCATGGTGCCTTCCGGTGCTAGCGTATACAATTATGATCAAAGTGTACGCATCCGAGGCTAGGAAACGGTCCTCTGGTAGACGTAAGGGCTGGGGCAGGAGGCGGAAGGCCAAAGGTAGAAAATGGCTACTTCCCGGCAGCACGCAAGTCAAGAAGAACCGAAGCCAACTAGGACGAGAGTTAGGCTTAGAGATCTATCGCTCAATGTTCTCTGCACATGGAAATATCGCCAAGATGCTTGAGAAACACCGGCGAGCTCTTGACATCATCACCATTGAGAAACGACTGTTGGAAATCCCACAACCTGATGCACGGTTTTTTAACGCCATTCTCGATATAGTCGGACGGCACCAGGGCATGAGTCCCAGGAAAATCAGACGAGGCCAAGCGCATTACAGCAGGGTTGTCCGTAGAGCGAGAATGAGGTTCATCAGGCTAGGCAAAATGCCTTATCTCTCTGAACCTGATTCTGCTTTGCCGGAGGTGGCGAAGGACATGCTAGCTCATGGATTCCCTGTCCCACTTGTCTACCAGAGGTTGCTTATTGGGAAATTGGACGACCGACGTAACGTGACTCGGAGGATGGAAAGAGACCGGAGGCCGTTTGCGCTCGCAGTCCGTCGCTCTTCTTCTGGATCAAGAGGGTTGGGCAAGATGGAGTTGACCAAGCTGCCGATTGTGAAGACGCGGTCATCTCCTAGTGTTGGGCTCGATGTAGGGTAAAGGAAAGAAGAAAAAAAAATCGGAATTAGGTGTAAAGAGCTTAGTGGGTTGGGGCATTTTATTTGAGAATTATTTGACTTGGTCTTCCCCGGGTATTTCTTGAACATAGTGAGGTTGGATTTCCATACTCGTTAAGGGAAGTCGAGCAGCTAGCTGCTGGCAATTGTTCATAATCGCGGTCGAAGAGTACTTGAGTCCGCATAGGTCAATTTCCTGTCTCGTTTCCTCCGAGCTTCGGAGAGGTTTCAACAGCAATTTGTCCCCGTTGTATTGCTGTGCTTCATTCTTTTAAGCGTCTGTAGCTTACACTAAGTGCCGACATTTTGTTATATATAATACAGTACGTTGCGGTTCCTATTCTAAGGGAAAGTTCTCTCGAGTCCTATTGCGGTGTGTGACTGAGTAGGGAAAAGTTATTAAGATGACTATAAATGCAATAAAATACTTCCTGTAATCCAATTTAAACAGCTCTTCATTCCTTCGTTCTCTCTGACTGGGCCAAGTCGTGGCCTATCAACTACGAAGATGTCCCATCCTCTACATCCTCTAACCTCTTGGCCCTATCGGCCCGCTCTCGTGCATGTGTCCTGAGCAACCAGGCTAGATTTTCGTATACCACGAATGTGATACAAGTCCCGGGAAGAACTCGTACGAGGTTTGTTCCTAAACCACGGAAGAAACCTCTTGGGCCCTCAATAGCCCATGTTCGTTTGATAGTCGCTGGGATAGTAGGAAAGAGCACAGATTGAGCATCGTTCTGAGAAAATAGGTTTCAGCGTCGGGTCGTGATATAATATAGTAGTAAGATAGCACGAACCTGTATTCGGGACCGTACGACTTGGTATGGGTATGTTACGGCTAACGCAGCAAGCTTGCTCGTTATAGACATGACTGTATAAGAAAAGTTGGACTGCAGATAAAATATAAGCATGTGTGAATTCCGAAACTAACTAAACCAAATCAGCAGGGCGATAAACGCAGAGAAGTCTCTCGAGAGTTTATCTCAGAGATGCCACCTGTAAATCCTAGCCCAGACATGGATCAATGCTTACCAGTTTATCGACATCACGATCGTATGGTTTACCAGCCCTTTCATACTGCCTCTTCTTCCTCTCAAAGCCCCATGTCTTCATCTTTTCGTAAACAACGAATTGTATAGCACCATTAGAGACACCGAAGAGTGCCAGTGAAGTTCCTCGAAAAAGCCCGAGAGGTCCTTCTTTTTGGACGATCGTGCGTAGGCCGTCTAAAAGACAAGAAAGGTGCATCATACGAATGGATGAAGCAAGACGAAGGTTTAGAATGAAAATACACAGAACAAGTAAAATGGATGGAATGACTTACGCCATAAGCCACGGTATGCAGTTGGTGAACCGGCGCTGGTGGTAAACATGCGGACTCGAACGAGCCATAGCGGGTTAGTCATAACAGCGGTAACAGCACCTAGAGGTAAAAGCACAACGTTAATAAAAAGGATGTATTGTAATCACACGCAGGAAGTGCGAACTCGCTTGGGCAGAACAGATCAGATATTCCGGAGCTGAAAGAGGTTTCGTGATGTCACCTCCCGAAGCGCGTTTCTTCAGCATGTTGTAGCTATAATAAATCTTGAGAATATGGTTCCAGGACACGAAAAGAATGAGCGTACGCACAACAGGAAGTACAAACCCCAGCTGGACGCGTTCCCGGCGATGTTTGGCACTAGCCCTCTATACAGGCCTCTCCATCCTTGAGTCTGCTGAATTTCTCTCAGAGACATCCATATATGTTTTCCCAGAGAAGAACCGGCGTTGGATGTGGTAACCTGAAGCTTGACTTTGAGGAGATCCAGGGGGTTCATGCACAATGTGGTGACGATACCCGCGCCGAGTCCTGCAGCTGCATGATCCTGGAATATTTTGCTCAATCTATTTTGTTTCGAAAGAAATAGACTACCTGAAACTCACCAATGCAGTTGTAGGAAAAAAGCTGGGAGGTTGGGGAGGAGTGCCCATCCCAGGCTGAGTGCACGCAGTGACTCCGATGATGGATTTTGGAGAAACCTATTTTACGGTCACGTGCCATAAGTTTCAATGTTCCACTGCCGCCAAGGGCCAAGGCATGTACTTTCACTTTACCAACGGAATACCTTCGTATCGCTACTACACCTGCTGAGAATTTTCATGATTGGCAACGATTCAGTACTGATATTTTCACCCATCATGGTCCACGTCATCGCTTTCTTTCTCTCTGATTCATTATCTTCATCTATTAATTTTAGACTTAGTTCTAGCCACTCTCGAGTCTTCTGTGCAGATGTCTAGTACATCGGGGTCCATCTTCGCTCTCGCTAAGAAAAACAGATAGTTTGGAGCCTACAGTGGGAGGATAGTTCTTCTGAGAGATGAGAGATGAACCGGTGAAGAAGAAACTGATCGGCGACGACCTGACCTTGCGGAGCTCGGTTCGCCTTGTCGTCGAATTGAGGTTGACTCGCTATCGGCCAAGGTCTCTTTTGAATGCTTACTCTGTAAATTCCCTCACTGGAATCTCTTTACTCTTCTTTTTCGATCTTCTTTCTTTCATTTTTCCGAACCCTGACTCTCTGACACGAATCATTCCACTCTCTTGACCGTTGCATGCATTGCGCTCTTCTTTTTTCTCTGATCTTTTTGAAATTTCTCGTCGGGGACAATGGACTGCGCTTGCTTGTCTTTTCCTCAGAAGCGCAGTTGCCGAATTGGGCCTCGCCAAAGGCGGAAGCGGATTAGCGCATGCACAGCCTCTCCCGATTTGGTTCTCGATACCTTACGAGCTTATTTGGGTGTGGCGTCCCACCCCTCTTGTGGGATGCCATTGCCCAGGATCTTCCTTTCGCATCCTATGCAACTCTTCGCCACGCGATGATAGATGGTTCTTTCACATTCACATTCGGTTCTGATCGATCGACTCAAAGTCTATTTCGGCCAATGCTTCATAGTTTGCAAGACTATCTTTTCTTGCCATGCACATTATGCATTTGCATTTTTTTTCCTTTCGCGCTTTAGCTTAGTCTTTCCGAATCCACGGCATTGTATCATCGATACCGAATGGGAATTTGGACGCTAGGTGCTTCGTCACTTCATTAGTTTGATTTAGTTCCACTCCGCATTGCCCATATGTGACCTTCGTCTTGCCCTGTCTTGGCAATTAACTCGGACGACTTTGTTCTCTATTTGACCTTGTAGACTTGTATACTTGCCAACTTTCAGAGCCGTCTGCCGGTTGGTTCACATGCGAGGCGATGATGGTTTGGTTTGCTCTCACGCATGCACCCATTCTATGCCTTCGACTACTTACTCTTTTTTTAAACAGTATTTACTTCTCTCCTAACTTCCATTTCGCCCTCCAGACTGCCTCTTACCTAAGTCGTGAGAGCGAGATCCAAGTGTGTACATGATGGACATGCTAGAAGAATTTGATCTCTTCATTGAAGTCACACAGAACATAGGATGCGCACAGTCCATCTTTCCCATAGATTAAATGTCTTCTAAAGTTTGTTTGAACGTCATTCCATTGAATTATATACTCCTCTCTGCTTTGGTTTCGTAATCTTTTTCTCGGCTTATGGATTCTTCTTCACCTATTTTCTCATCTTCTGTCCAGTACTTTGGGTTCTATGTCTCTATTTCGCTCATCCTCAGTTCACAATCCTCACGGATTTGCTCCTTTCTCTTTCGTTCTAATTTTGTGTCTACGCTAATCATTGCCAACCCTTCTCGACCTGTTCTATCTCTAGTATGAATCCTACCTGGAAATCATCAACCCCTAAATTGTAATCCCAATAAACCCACGCACGGTACCCAGCCGTAGAAATGGGAAACACGATTATATATTGCAACCCGGATAAGTTCCCGGATCCCCTACGTTTCTCTCCGAACACTGGCCCCATCCTGATTTAGCTGCGACTCTGGATCGGTACCTAGTTGCGTTCTCGAAGGGGCCCGAGAGCGTCTTTGGGCATCGAATGGGCTTTAGAGTTTATGGAGCTTCAGAACCCTTTCGGTGCCTTCTTCTTTGTTCATATGGCTTTGATTAAAGGAATGATCCACTGAGCTTGCGCTTCCTAGCATTGTTTGGCGAGCTATATTTCATTCTGGGAGATGTATCACCCAGATTAGATCTAAACGACGATGGAAAACCCTCGTATAGGCGTTCGTGTTCTTCGTTGTATTTTGATCTTGCCACTACAAAATGTAAATCTTTTCTTTCTCATCTGCGATTCCAATTCTGTTTGATTTTTAATTTACTGCCACCATGTATTCATCCAAACATTATACTCTCAACGTGGGTTGGACTATCACTATTTGCATTTCACGGAATACTTCATTCCCCTTTACTGAGGTCATCATCTACGTATATATGCATACCCCACATTGATGTATACATACGAGGCACTCTGTTGGCCATAACGGATCCTGTACATGAACTTCGGCCAATTGTAATATTACTTCCAATTGCCCTGTTCTAGTAGTCATGTATATATACGTTTGTATCTTTTGAGTCCTTCCATGCACCTCAAAACCTTGTCTCCGTTAAGGCTCTTTGATTTTAAGGTTCAAGGTGATGTAGGTTATGGATAAGCCGTCGTTGTTGTAAGCATACTATTCGACGGCTAAGTTAAGTGTGATAAGAAAGTAGTACCCCTTGTCACGATGATGGTTTTGAATGGTCAGGCAACTATAATAAACAGGTCGGTCAATCATCGACAAGCTAGTGCGCACGAAGAATTAACAGGATCTCCGCCAATGGCACAAAAGAATACATAGTTTGTCATAGGCACGATTTATATGATGTTTTAGGTCTTGCCTAAGTTCCAACTGGGGCCAACTAAAATAACCAGTCATTGGAGTCATGAAGCATCAAAGTCAATGACCCCATTCTTTATAGGTGCCCTAGACTAGATCTTGACATCTAAGGCTTGAAGTTCGACCTGTCACGGAAAACTACCTCCTGCTCTCAACAACTAAGTATAAGTTCCACTGCTGGCACCGATTTCTGTTTCTCTGGGAAATAGCACAAAAGAAACATGTCATATGATTTCTTTTTGCTGTTTCCCCTAAAAAGACTCTTCGGGCTTGCCGAATTTGGTATGCCCGATTGGTGTTTCTGCAAGAAACAGTAGAAAGATGTCATCAGACGTGTTTCCTAGGTACCGTTTCTTAAAGAAACACTAGTCAGTGCCAGCAGTGTTCGCCGCTTGTCAAAGGACCACGTGTTTCATTTCTCGCACCACCGTGGCTTCTATAGGTCGATAAAAGTAAGTGGTTCGTCGGAGGCACTTATCGCCAAAATGTAGATCACTGTCGCCAAGCTGCACCACGGTCATTGAGTAGTTTAGGCGACTGCGTAAACGGTGTTGCATACTGTGCTCCAAAGGCGCAGCCGAGTTACCATCGGTAGGAGCGGCATACCCTCATGCAGCCTTCTTCCATATTTCTGCAGTCAAAATTGTCGAGATACTCTCATAATTAACCACGGTTGATCGTTGAGGTCGGTCTTCAGGCGCCCTTGCCTACCTACCTGGGGAATGCATATAATTATTCATGCTGTCAAAAGCAATTGCTACTGTCTCAAATGACAGGAAAGCGTAGTGTTGCGAACTTAGTCGAGCTTTGACGGATCCACGCTTCATGTGTGAGACTTCCAGGCTCATATCTTGGCCATTAAGAAGAGAATAGTCTCACTAAGTTCGACATCAACGAAAAAATTTTCTCAGAGGTAGTGAGTAGTGTTAAGCATCGAGTAGAAATTTCGCCAACGCAGGCGATTCTCTGGCAAAACAGCAAGTGAACTTTGCATGCCCATCTATCTACTGCACGCCAGAGATGTAGGGAATGTTATCGTACCGTGGAAATCTGGGAGCTCACTAATCGTAAGGCTCTTTCGAAGCTTCCTCCAGTTATCATGCAGTGTGGGGTACATTCCCACGGCGGATATAGCTGGAGATACAAGCGCGTAAAAATCTGGAGCCAGCAGATGAACAAGATGCGCCGCTGAGTTCAAATTTCGCCTTGAAAATCCCCCGATTCACCCTAGGTACACATACTGCTGCCGGTGCTTGAAACTCAGAACCACGGATAATTGTATGAATTGAGAGCGGAAGTAATGGCCTCCCGTTAGTCATGACACATTAAACATTCCCGTTTCATCGTCCTTTAGCTCGAGCACGCGACCCTTAGAATACACCCGGCGGAACAGGGCAAATGAATACTACGAGAGACTAGCCATGACCCAGGGACTACCGCCAAAATTCGGATCGAATGAATGAATTCGGGAAGCCTGCTTCTGTCAGGTCCTGGAGTAAGTCAAATATGTATGCAAGATTGGCTCAGTTCACGCAAACACGCTTGCTGAGATGAGCATGCTGTTGTCTAGGACATTCCAGGGTTCGCCAGGTTGGATAAGGAAGGAGAAAGCATGACAATTCAAACCAAACACAGAACATATGGCGCAAGACGGTTTCCAAATCTGAGAAGTTGGTCGACTTGTTCACTCCCCAGTGATTTAGACAAGATTTAGATGGTGATGATGAGAAACAGGTAGGCACTGTTTCCTTGCCGGACCGTGGGTTACCGCTGAGGATGAGATGCGAACGGAGTTCAACAGGCCATTGATTCTTTCGCAGTGATCCAATTCTAAGGGTCATGGTTAACATGCTAGCTGAAATCTCTGCGGGGCGCGGGAACTCTGGAGGCGACGCAAATCCAACCATACAGAGTACCTACACGTAGAGAAACACTCCAGGTGCCATATTTTTGGCAATGACATGTCCACTGCCCCATTTGTCGGAACTTGCAGTCGATAGCCAAGCGTGGAGGTTTTGTCCCTGGTGCATATTGTACGGCAGGGGTGTTGGCGATCTGTCGTGCGCAACCATTAAAAGTCGTGTAGCCCGCCGATCTGACGAAGAGATCCAAAATGTAACTCGGGACCTTTGCGGCAACGACGGGGGTCTATCTTTCAGAGACGCGGACGAAGTTGTAGTTGGTGGAGCAAAGCACTAGCCTGAAAAGAGGGCACACAAGTCAGGTATGATGACCTACTCTATATGCATGACGAAAGTATCTTCTCACAGAGCGAGAGCGCCACACCTTGCGTCGTAGACGACTTGTCACGTCTTATCCAGGGAGGATTTCTTGCCGTCAATGCCGACTAATCTCGATAAGTATGTCGCACCTAAGAACTGGGTGTATTTCTGATTGTTTTGCTGACGGCTTATCTCAACACCAATCCTTCCAGTGCACATGGACAAACGGTGGCCACATGTACGACAATTTCCGGGACTGACTATAGTCAGGAAATTTGATAAATCGTTTAAGTTGCGGAGAAAGGGCTTCGTAAACCAGAATCTTGGGGGCTCCCTGAAAGGGGTAATGGAAAACACGTTGGACTTTGACTTGGACCAAGGATAGATGGCAGTAATCCATCAATGGCTGATTCGAAAACGAAGTTTGCGTCCTAGGAGGCCATTGCTGAAGTTGATGAGTGAATTTCCTCACGCTTGACTGTGGACGAGTCCTTAATGGTATACGTGGGGGGGATTTTGCAGCTCGGCATGGACAATAAGTCATCTCGGAGGTTTGATACCCATAAACACTTTTCCTCGGAACCCAACACTATTTAAGTATACCAGGAGGTATATTTGATAGTTCATCTAGGTTGAGGATAAGAGTCGAGAGAAAAGTGGCTTGAAAACGTAAAATAAGAGCCTCTTCGGACTCAACGACCGGAGGGCTGTGCTTGAAAATGGTTGGGGGAGTGTGTAATCGGGGTTATGACATCTCGATCGAAATATGAGCCATACTTAAAATGTTTCTCGTTCTCTCCTGGTGAGCATCACCCTCTAGGGACGAAGTCAGGACTCCCAATAATGTGGTAGGCGAAGTACGACCAATTTGACAATGGTAAAAACCGTAAAACGTGACGTAAAAATTTGCAGGGTACTGATCTTGATCTTGATTTCTTTCAAACCATCAGGATGACAGGTGGTCTGTCTGTGCACTGTCCGGCTATTTCACAAGACGTTTAGCAGAGTGTTACTGTATTGTCCGAGGAGGCGAAAAGAACAACTGAAATTTTCCGATCCCGAGGGCCCTTTTGAGGAATTACATTTCATGGCCATTTGGCCACTATATTGGACTTGGATTGATTTGCTTCAGAGGGTATGGATGGGAAGAGGATAAGGAGGCCACGAGTTTTGACTCGATCAATGTCATTGCGGACAAAACCGCACATGACTCGGCAACGCGGCAACTTTTTTTTTGCGAGCGCGTCAGGAATTTCCCTTATAAGGAGTACACATGCTTCCACTGTCTTTCCGCCATCTCTCATTTCCAAGGGTTCTGAGAGTATTCGCTATCTATAAGCCTGTATCCTTGTCTCTTTCAACTATGGCTCGTACTTCTTGGGTTCCCAACACGTACCCAGCTGCTCGTCTTTCCGATCACGTTGACATCTACAAGAGTGCCTCTCGCGGCGAAGTCCGCGTATCGGACCCCTACCAATGGCTTGAGGAATACACCGATGAGACAGACAAATGGACGAGTGCACAAGAGGCATTTACTAGAAGCTATCTCGACAAAAATCCTGACCTTGCTCATCTGGAAAACGCATTCCGAGATTGCAACGATTATCCCAAGGTATTAAGCGCCGCAATTGCTTGACGAGTGTCTAGCAATAATGTTACTCTATGCTCTAGTACTCCGCTCCCTCATTCCGTGATGATAAAAGATGGTACTGGTTCTATAACTCTGGTCTCGAGCCACAGACAGGTGAGCTTCTGCCTGGAATCTGACGAATACACAATGAACCTCCTGATGGCATTAGCCATGTATCGCTCGGGAGACAGTACTCTTCCAGATTTCTCTAAAGTCGATGGCAGTGGTGGGGAACTATTCTTTGATGTGGGCCTCTTCTTGCCAGTTGCCTGTCACTTGGCTGACGACAACGACTATCCAGCCGAATGCATTATCCGAGGACGGTACAGCAGCTCTTTCCACCTATTCATTTTCAGAAGACGGCAAATACTTTGCCTATGCCATTTCTTTGTCTGTAGGTTCATTTCGGAACAGGTATCGTACGGGAATCAAATCTTTCTGGCCTAGGGAAGCGACTTTGTGACAATTTATATCCGACCAACGGATTCTCCGCTCACTAAAGACGTAGATGTGAAAAATGACAGTGGTCGCCTCCCTGAAGAAATTAAGTTTGTCAAGTTTTCTTCAATAGCTTGGACTCCCGATTCAAAGGGCTTCTTCTATCAGGTTGCTCCACAACGTAAATTATATTGGCACTGCATGCTAACACACTTCTAGCGCTACCCTGAGGCCTCGACTACATCGCGAGAAAATGGACATGGACCCATTGCCACCGAAGGTGATCTGGACGCAATGGTTTATTACCATCGGCTGGGAACACCTCAATGTATGATGTTACGTTGTTGCTCGGAGTCTCATTGACAGATCTAACTGCATAGCGGACGATATATTGGTCTATCAGGACAAGGAGCATCGCGAGTGGATGTTTAGCATCGATGTCACCGACGATGGAAAGTATATCCTTCTCTATATTCTCAAGGACAGCTCCAGGGTAAGGCACTTGACGTTTCGCACTTTTTGAGGCGGTGTAATTTTTTTTCTCACAGCAAAATCTCCTTTGGATTGCGGACTTCGAGCCGGAAAAAATTGGTCCCAATATTAAATGGAAAAAAGTGTTCGACGAATATCGTGCTGAATACGAAGTGTAAGTGCCTGCCTTTTGAGCCATCCTGCCAAGAACTGGCTGACTGATTCCGCACTAGCATTACAAACAAAGGATCGTTGTTTTACATCAGAACGGACGAATCAGCTCCGCAGTACAAAGTCATCACTGTGGATGTTGCGAAGAACAACGAAATTAAGGATTTAATACCCGAAAGCAAGGCTTTTTTGTCAAGCATCATAAGTGTCAACAAGGAATATTTCGCCATCGTTTACAAGCGCAACGTAAGTAGCTTTGACTCATACTCTTAGAGGCTATGCCTCACTTGGTAAAATCCTATGAACTCTCAGGTCAAGGATGAGGTTTACGTGTATTCACATGCCGGGAACGAAGTTGTACGATTGGCGGAGGATTTTGTGGGTGCCGCTCATGTTTCAGGTCGTGAAAAATATTCCTGGTTCTTCGTCACACTAAGCGGCTTCACCTCCCCGGGCACGGTGGGCAGATATGACTTTACTATACCTGAAGAACAGCGCTGGAGCATCTACAGAACCACCAAAGTGAAAGGACTGAATACGGAGGACTTTGATGCCAGCCAAGTACAGCGTTTCATTACCTCTCTTGACCCTTTCATTGACCCTTTCTGGGTAGGTGTGGTATGAGAGTAAGGACGGCACCAAAGTGCCAATGTTTATTGTCCGCCACAAATCCACCAAACTTGATGGCACCGCCCCGGCGATACAGTACGGTGAATGACATCCAGATTGGTATAGAATTCAAAGACTTACGTCGACATCCCTGTAGGCTACGGCGGATTTAGTATTTCCATTGATCCCTTTTTCAGCGCGACGATTCTTACGTTCCTCCAAAACTATGGTGCTATTTTCGCACTTCCAAATATCAGAGGAGGCGGGGAATTTGGAGAAGATTGGCACAAAGCTGGATATAGAGAAAAAAAGGTGCTGCTCTCAATCTAGATCTGAACCCTCTTTGTTGTCTTTTGCTCATGATTTTCTGTAGGGAAACTGTTTCGACGATTTTATCGCCGCTACGTCCGCATATTCGTACTCTTTTCGTCTTCTCCGAAAATAACTGACTGGTATTCCAATAGCCAGTACCTCGTCGAAAACAAGTATGCTGCTGCAGACAAGATAACCATTAATGGAGGATCAAACGGAGGTCTGCCATTTTTAGTTTTCATTCTAATCTCTGTTCTCATATCCTTCTTTTCACAGGTCTCCTTGTAGCTGCTTGTGTCAATCGTGCTCCTGAAGGTACCTTTGGCTGTGCTATTGCGGAGGTCGGCGTGCATGACCTTTTGAAAGTGTGTAACTCGCTTCGGAGAAACGAGCCTCATTGACGTCTTATCTTCCAGTTCCATAAATTTACTATCGGTTCGTTTTACGCTTCCCTTAGTAAACTCATACACCTCTACTCATCTCCCTTCAATAGGTAAAGCTTGGATCAGCGATTACGGTAATCCTGATGACCCGAATGACTTTGATTTCATCTTCCCACTATCCCCACTGCACAATATACCAAAGGACAAGATCTTGCCTCCATACCTGCTTCTCACTGCAGACCGTAAGCCTTTTCTTTTTCGTGGTTTATTTCAAAGTCGCCTCTGATGGAAGCCGATGTCATAGACGACGACCGAGTGGTGCCTATGCACTCTTTTAAGTAGCTGCAGAGCTCCAACACTCACTGGCTCACAATCCAAATCCTTTCTCCTTCGAGTCGACAAGAAAGCTGGACATGGAGCCGGGAAATCCACCCAGCAAAAGTAATCTTAAACCTATTATCTGGTCTGCTCGATCGGCATCTTACTTTATTTACCAGGATTAAAGAGAGTGCAGACAAGTGGGGATTCGTCGCACAATCTCTTGGCCTCGTGTGGAAGGTCCGACAAAGTAGAACATATTTGACTCGATTTCGCATAAAGGCGATATTCATGGATGTTCTAAACGTAGTGTGTAGCTCATCCTCTATTCTCTTTGGCGTAATGTATTTGGGTCCCATGATTTTAATTATTACAGTGACATCTCGTCTAAGGACTCCCTTTCATCAATCACAGATATTCCAACTAGCCTCGCGGCATATCAGGACAGAAATATGATTAAGCAAGTTCGGTAAGCAGGGATGGTTACTACCATTGATAGAAGGACATGTAGTGACATGACCTTTGCAATTCTCCTGTGAAAGAGTGCCCCGTACCAAACAGTTAGAAATTAGGTGATTAAGGGCCAGGCGAAGATGCGGGCAGAATGTCGGTCTTTAGAACGCGATTTGCCTTAGACTTGGGAACTGGGGCTGTGATTGGGGAGGTGAGTGAAATTGACAACAGTCTACTTGGATTTTTACAAGTACCGTTGACGTTTTCGGTGATATAAAATCGACGGAGGATCATAATAGCTTCCTCTCGACAGAAGCCACCCTTGGCAATATAACCCGGGTGAACGGGGTGTGGAAGTCTATTATGAGCATGGTCAAATAAGCGTGACAATCCGCTGGTAGAAGGAGGGAATACGAACTCTTTATTCACGCCCAGAACACTGCCGCAACCCCCAAATCTATCATTAGCACAACCGTAGTATACTTCTTTTATTCCTAGCTGCCTCAGAGCAGAAGAACACATGATGCAGGGCTCGACGGTGACATAGAGGGTCGTGGTGGACAGGGGGTATTGGGAGTATTCTGGGGTGAGTCCGTTATCGGCGAGGATGCTGTCGATGGCCTCCAATTCCGCGTGTCTTGTTGCCTAATGCCCTCATTCAGATCTTATGAAACAGAACTGGAATAGCTCTACATTGCGCAACTCATTGGTACGGTTTCTCGCCTTTGCCACAACCTTGTCGTCTCTTACGAACACACACCCGACGGGAACCTCGCTAGCGGCCAGCGCTTCTTCTGCCTGATGCATGATTCGGGCCTTGTTAGATGTCTTCTTGACAAGCACTCACCATGGCCATGGCTTCCTTCATCCATTTGTAATGCACTTCATCGTCCATCGCCATCGATGCTAGCAGTGGGTTCTAAACTAGACCTGGGGAGCTTTTGGGAGCAATTTGCAGCTGGCTTATCAGATAATCGAAACCCTAACCTAACTGATTAGCAGATTCTATTCTGTTCGTTGCACATGGATCCGTAGGGTCCTGAGAACTGACAAAAGAATACGCTAGGCTGCAAGCGCCTCTTCTTTCCTTTTCGCCTCTTACGCGCACAATCGACCTCGAAGCTCCAGATTCTCAGCTGCGAGATGCTCGCCTTCACTCACTTGTCATTTATGGTGTTGGTGATGGGGACAACCCAGATTAGCGCAAGGCCACAATCTGAGCTTTTAATCAGGGTCCCAGCTGCCTATCTAGAAAGGCGACAAACCGGCACCACTTCAGTACCTGATGTTCCACCAGGCTGCGAGACAACATGCGATCCAGTCAACAGCGTCCTTTCCGCAGTAAGTTCTGTGTCATAATCAACACGTACGTTCTTACAATACTGACTCCGTCAAACATGGAAAAGGGCTGCACTGTTTCCACTTGTTGTCAATCAACCTTTGAAATGGAATACTTCAATTGCTTTGAATGTGTAGCAAATGCTTTAAATGTTACGGACTTTTCTGTCCCCCAGGAAGACCTCGATGGTATGTGCTTCACCTTGTTGTACTATGCGGCTCATTTTGGAACATTCATCGTTCCCTTTCTAAAAGCTTTAGTTGACGCATGCGCTGCTCTTTCGCTTGCACTTCCGAAACTTACTTTCCCGGGACAAAATCCGAACCGAACAATTTCATCTGTCGCTAGCTCTGCAAGCAGCACTGCATCTTCCGGTTCTCCTTCTCCTACAGCCCAGATAACCGTGTCAAATCCCGCACAAACATCCCTATTCTCAACTTCATCAACGTCACAACTCGCCCAGAGCACAGTGACTTCCATCCCTTCGAATACATCTCCAGTCAGTCCTTCCCCATCGACCTCCACGACTAGCAACGCCTCCAGCACCAAACGCATGAGCTACAGCTGGCTGGGAGGTAAAGTGGTGTCATTGGGTATCGCAGCAGCCCTCTATTTTAGCTTGTGAGATCTTTCCGCGTGCAGGCGAAGACGGAAGCTTCTGCACGAAGGCTTGGGGATAAAATTGTACATTCCCGTGTACGATATCGGTTAGTCCCTCGGAAACTTATCCTTCTTTTGTATACCAGTTATGGGAGTCATTGGGTTATCGTGACTTTTAGAACCGATACCACACGGACCTCTTATTGCCCTGATCTATCAATAACAAAATATCAGATGTACTTACAATACCCCACACCGGGATAGGTGTATCTTTCCATAATTTACTCATGTCAGACCCCATCATGAAATTTGAGTACAGAAGGTTGTATGGTCATGTACACTGTACAGGCCCCTTTACTAATTAACATGGTGTCCCGAAATAAGTGCAATGACCCCGATAAGTATTTTAAGTGCGATACTCAGCAGAATCGCGCCGTTAAGCTGTGTTCCTGTTAACATCTAAGGCGCTCATTTACTCTGGCCGCTGGGCAAAGCAGTTACTTTTCTGAAGGGGTACTGCTTTAGGGAATAGATGCCATTTCAAGGCAGCAGACCGTTCCCACGATTTTCCTGGTTGAATCCGCTACGGCACACTTCAAGCCCACTTTGTTCCTACACACAACGCGATGAGCACATTCTTAGCCTTCAGGTCGGCTGCAGTCTCTCTATCACGACCTCGAAGAATACTTAAATTGAATGTGCTTCCTCTCCTGGTCCGAGGGATGAAAGAGAAACGCAAATATCCCAAGAACCACCAAATTGAACAAGAGATCGTCCAGCTGAAGGACAAGGACGGCACACTGCATCACGCTCAAAAGTTAAGCAAAATACTGGAAGATGTCGACTTGTCGACGCATATAGTACGGCTTGTCTCCCCACATCCGCCCATCGTGCAAATTTTCTCGATAATGGAGGACAAGATGAAGCAATTGGAACATAAGGCGACAAAGAAAGTCGAACGGCAGAAGAGGCATATCGTGAACAAGGAAGCTCAACTATCGTGGTTTACAGCTGGACAAGACCTAGAACATAAGCTTAGCAAAATCCGAGAGGACCTCGAGAAAGGCGACGTCCGCGTTGACGTGTTTTTCAATCCCAAGGCCAAGGTTCGCAACCCGACACCGCTCGAAATGACGGAACAATTGGATGAAGCCGCGAAGAGGATGGAGGGAGTGGGTGTAGAGTGGCGCGAACGGGAGTTCACGAGAGGAATTGCCCGGATATCTTTTCAAAGCACTGTGAAGAAAGAAAAACTTTTACCGACCGAGGAAGAGGTCCGAAAGCTCGCTCAGGAGGAAGTGGAAAGGCGAAAAAAACAGGCTTTGAGAAAGAAACAAAAAGAGGAGGAAAAACTGGGCTCTGGGGGTCCGACCTCTACTTGATAGGATGGCATGACCAGGTACCTACTAAGGACTACACCAAGTTCGTAATGCTTCGAGCAATATCCAACCTATATATCTCATTTCTGATAAGTTGCATAGCTGAGGACATTCATGCGTTTACACTCTTTTCGGGTAATTTCTCCCTTTTCAGACTTTGAAGCATCTTGATCCTTGCCACATTGACAACTCTGTCGCATTTGCAATCTCTGCTCCCCTTGGGCTGTTCCTTGGACGGGTACGCGTGAGTTTCGCATTTTGACAGAGTTGCCTACTTATTTGGCCTGATCTGTACCCGCAACCAAACCGACGGGCGTGTTCACAGCAATCGACTATGAATAACCCATTCTGGACCACGATCGCATCCGGTGAGGTGCCGACTATGCAATAAAAAGCAAGTATAAACTTCGATACCCTCAAAATTTTCTTCGTTTCCTGCCCACTGTGTTTTTCGTCAGAATACTCCCCTTGCAAGATGTCGCTTTCCTTGGCCCGTTTCCCTTATATATCCAGCGGAATGATCTTTGCTGGGTTATCGAGCCCAACTGTTCACGTTGCATTATCCTCAATCAACACTGCTTCGTACACTATGCCCTCTAATCTCAAGGGACGCGATCGCATTGGTCGCATCAGAAAGATGGCAGCCTTCACAGGGGCAGCCGGCCTTCTTGCTCAGACTGCATTCGGGAATGATCCCATAGGTCCTTTCTATGGCACGAAACGCCCTTTTACTCGCATTGGAGCCAATGGTTACTCGATACACAACACCTTTGCTTCTGGGGAACCTGATCCTAGTAGGACATCTGGAAGGCGCGGCAGGGGAGGGTCTTCGTCTCGAGACGCCTCATTAGATGGCTTTCGCGGCCGTAATTACCACCTGCGGTCGCACACGAGAGCGGGTTAGTTGTATGCTTCCGTGCTTGATGCATGTTCATTGCCATACTCTTTTTTTAGCCAACGACAACGGTTTGCCTCCTGGAGAAGACCCACAAGGCGATCCTCCCTTACCGTCGGTTTCTGGTGGTCCCGGTATGTTGCTTTCCCTTCGGACTCCTATTTGTTCTCGTCTTATATGCTTCCAGGACCTCCTTCACGTCCATCCTCTCCGACGGCGCCTCATGCACCCATCCAGGGATCAGGACCTCCGCCGCCACCGCCACCGCCTCCATCCATTACTTCTGAAGTGGACGATGGCAAACCTCTCTCGGTAACTCTCAACGTATGGGGCCACTGTCGATCATCTTCATTTTTGTGCTTCTCTACGATGCTTTCCGTAAAAGAGCGACACAAGTCGCATTTCACAAGTCGGAAGCTCGCAGCAATACCAGGCCTCCATTTCGTACTCCAACAACTGGCCACACAATTCCTTTGGCGCATGAATCAAGTATAAGACAACACAGTCATGTCTGCTCAACCTCACTCGCGGAGGTCCCCCACTTTTGTATTCGCCCGAGTTTTGTGGCATCCCATCCTCCATCCATGCTGAAAGGTTTCCTGGCGTCTTTCCGCGACTATATTGTCCCAATTCTTCCCCTTATCATTCTCTATCTTTTATCAGTCATCTGCTGTCTTTCGGGTCTTTTCGAGGATTCGGAGAAGGCAACGGTGTCCCACGAGCAACTGGCTCTGAATCTAGACAAGGAAGAAATGCAGGAACACATCTGCGCTCAGGTAAGTTTAATTGAGTCCTTCTAGCCATGTCGCCTACTTACATCGTAATGCCTAGTCAAATTGGTCAACGGATGCTAGCCTGGAGATTGGACGGGTTGATGTCGACGAATTCCTTGTGCCAATGCTTGACGATATAAAGGCCTCCCTTTTCGCAAAATGGACTATTGTTGATACTGAACTGCACGACGGGGCAGATTTCCTTCGTGACAACGCCTTCCTCGAGAACAGCACATCTACAGATTGGGACGATCTCGTCGACGACGGAACTTTTTTGCAAGAAACTGCTGTACGTGGTCTTGCCACCAAAGACCCATATATCCTTATTCTGTTCATCGATAGTGCTCCTTGGATTTCCCTATTTCTGGACCCAGGCCATCGCCTTTGCTATTTTCGCCCTGCCCAAGTGTCCAGGAAGTATCTTCAATGTCATTTTTCGGTGTTTCGACTCCCCGACCCAACACATTCAATTCACAAATTTGTGGTAATACAGGGTCGAAGTCGAACTCTGTCAGCGAGTCTGTAAATCGATTTTGTCAACGATCTACGCAAATTCTGACTATTTATCTTTTTTAGTCTACATCTATCTCCTCTTATGAAACACCCACTCATCCTCCCGCATATGCACCCAACGCTCGCTTCACCTCTGCCTCTGGATCTCGAGCCCATTGCGCATCGATCCATGCACCACAAATTATTGACGCGGACGTCGTGGCGAGTTCAGAGGAGGACCCAGTATCTTTGGAAGAACCTACACCTGTAAGTCAACATCGATCCTTTGTCAATGAATTAATAACTGACCTTTCATTTAGTCACCTCTGAATCTTCTGCACCTACTCAAGGCTTTGATCTTGAGCAGGGATATCGTCGTCGTCGTCGGCACCGTCGTCGCAGCAAGAATAAGGCCTCTAAAAAGGCCGGCAGTGACACAACAGGCCCGGCCGCCGACGAACTGGCCTGATGCCAAGTACAGATATTCGAAAGCATTTTCTTGTCTTTTCTATCTTTGTCTGTGACTATACCCGCGGCGTGTTTGGAGGTCATTGGAGAGCGTGGCGAAGCATCGGGCTTCGTCTGGTGATATCATCGACCACCGTCGTGATACACTTAGGAGTCGACAGCTAGTCAACTATGTTCGCCTTATCTCTCTCCCCGCTTTCGACCTAGCGCACCCCGTTTTTCTGCTCTTTTTATCTCTGCCAGACTGCAATTCACGTTCGTCGATTAATTCGTAGCCATGAATGCGTCTTTCGTCTTCCGTCTTAATTTCATTTCATTCATGTAATTCAACTTGTCATGTATTTAATGTTAATTATCTGCATTCATTTTTACGAAGACACTTGTTGCTTGTGACATCCAATTAAAAAATGTTAGCAATTTCGGAGTAGAAAAAATGTCAGAGATCATGTGACTTAATGTAACCGCATCCCATTCTGCTCAGATTCAGAAATTGAACTGGTTGAACGTCGAGCTTACCTCTGTCCTGGAGACTACAACGACGAGCTTGAAAAGTGGTCAACAAGTAAACTTTGGTATCTGAAGTCTAGGGCCCAACGTTCTTGCAGTAGCTGCCTAAGACATGAGTGAACGTCACAACCGTGGAGGATACCGCAAGCGATACTATCCAAGAGACAGAGGTGAGGAACAGTAACTGTGTTGGGCTATCTTTCTGTTATGAACTGCTATCCGACTTTCTATACATGCAGACGACTATGATGAACGGCGGCATGAGACTCCAGACGATAAACTCAAAACTTCTATAATCAAACTCGGAGAAGTGGTGAGCTACCGCTACAGTCTTGCAGCTTAAAACAACTTTGAGCTGACACGAGGCCGACCGCGTTGTTTAGGACCCTGTGGAAGAAATCCCGCGCGTGGAACAGTCAATTAGGGACCATTTACCTCGTAATATTCCTCTACTTTCAGAGGCGTTGCTAATTGGGTAGATAACCTCCACTCATCCAATTCTTGTCGTTCTGACGAAACGTAGGGTAACGGAACAGCCATACAAAATACCTTTTTATGCCGCTCTTCTGCGACTCTTGCATAACCCATCTGAGGCTGCTGTTACGGAGGAGTCGCCACTCGGCCGCCTTGTATTGGAAGATTTCTGGAAAGGGTTTCAGTCTTATGTCGACAAGGTAGCATGGAGAGAGACACGTTTATGCGTGAGTTTCAATCGTACACTCTAGGCTACAATTATTTGACTGGTTTGCAGATCCATTTTTTTGCCCATTTGACAGTGGCGAAGTTGGTTTCAATAGATTCTATGTTTTCGCTTCTTCGCTCCTTTACAACCGTTTTAGATGAATTTGGTGTATCTCATGGACGAGCAAAACGGGCAGCATTATGCGCTGGAGAAGGTTTGCTCATGGTGCGACTTTCATCGTCTTCTGAGAATGACAGAATACTGATTGATGCTTCAAGGCAGGGACCATTCTTCAAGCAGAATCACCGAGTGGCGTAGAAGAAATTATCAACGCTATCAATGTGTATGTGGACACCACAGCTCAGCAAAAATGGCTCGTTTGTCCATCTTCCCGAATCTCCAGTCAAGATATACCGACTCTCAACACCGTGGAGGTAAGCCCCCCGTCCTTCTTTTACTTTCGTCATTGCTGAAGGATCTAGCTTCTTGATGTCCTTCTAAGCTCCTTAACAGCTCTCAATGAGTCGGATTTCAAGGAAATCGAAAATTGCGTACCACAGCCTTATAAAAAGTACCCTGAAATTGATTCCGCCACCTTGACACCTTACGTGTTGCCGGTAGTCTTGGTACCACCTGAAATTATAGAGCTTGATTCAATGTCAGCAGATTCCGGCGAGGAAGCACCGGTTAAGCAAGAAGAATGGCCAGAATTCCTCTCTCGCCTATTCCCTGAAGATGTGAGTCGATTGTTCCTCTCTGTACAGTTTTTATGGGCGAAGCTCATCACACTTTGCATAGGTATCACCCGACCCAAATACTCCACACGGTTATGTCCTCCGAACTGCTCTGCTTGACATCATCGATATATTTGAAGTCAATCGCAAAGAGTGTGCCCGACTCTTACTTGAATATCCAAAGTGGAATTTGCCTGGCACCTTCAAGCCTAAGCCTGGGGCACCGGCCACAACCGACCCCCTGCCTGCAAAAGACTGGCAATTAGAAAGTACCGTTATCGAGGTGAGTTTGTATTACTCACGCGGCTTAATTCTGTCGTCAATGATTTCGTTCCGTAGACCGTACTTGGAGCCTATATGATTCTACCCGAGTCCTCAAAGAAATCAATTTATTACATCGCCTTGATCACAGAATTATGCAAGCTCTCGCCATCGACAGTTGGTCCTGCCGTTGGAAAATCAATCCGTAAACTCTATGCCTCTTTGTCTGATGGCCTAGACGTCGAGTCTGCAAGGCGCTTTGCGGAATGGTTCGCAGTCCATATGAGTAACTTTGGATTTGCCTGGGTGTGGAAAGAATGGTACGTTTCTTGGATATCTGACGTTGACGACGCGTTTTCTGATATTGGTATAGGGTTCCTGATTTATCTTTACCTGTTCAACACCCTCGCCGTGCTTTCATGCGCCGTGCTGTTGAATTCGAAATTCGCTTAGCATATCACGAACGGATCATGAAGACCCTTCCAGAGTCAATGCAAGCTCCAGATGCTTACACTATTCCAAAACAGGCGCCTGGACCTGCATACGAGTACGAGGATCCTAGTATGCCTGATTCTCTTCTTTCTGTATCACGACTGACTTTCTGTCAGGTAACCCTCATCATGACGCTGCTCAAGCAGTTTTGAATCTATTCCGGGGACGGGCCAAAGCAGAAGATGTGGTTGCTCATCTTGACTCGTTGAAGAGCAGTCTCGAGAATGCTGAAGAAGGGCATGATAGCGTGGATTCTATCGTTAGGTCTATTGTGGTGCAGTCTCTTCTTCACATAGGATCACGTTCATTTTCCCACTTCCTCAATGCCGTTGAGCGGTACCTCTCCCTCTTACGCAATCTTGCAAGCGGCGGAACATCGAGCGGAAGTACTGCCAATTCTGAGGCCAAAGCAGACATCTTGACTGCTTCTGCTTCGTTTTGGAAGCACAACCGCCAGATGGTGGGGATTGTCTTTGACAAATTGATGCAATATCAAATTGTGGACCCAACCGACGTTGTTGCGTGGACATTCTTGAACGGCGTTACCGTAGGCCAGCTCGCGGAATTGGGCAAGCCAATGAATCTAAGTGCTTTCGAATGGGATTTATTGAGAGGGGCACTGGATAAAGCTAATGGACGCGTAACAAGCGCAAGGAGGAAGGTCACTACCTTAAAGAAGGAAGATGACGATGCCAGGGCTCGTGTCAAGGCACGGGCGGATGAGAACATGGACTTAGATGCTGAACCAAAAGGTGTGGAATACTCCATGTTGTAAATGTGCCGTAGTAACTCTATGGTTGACAGATGAAGCAGACGATGCACCTAAAGAAGCCCCTCCTACGGACAATGCTGCCCTGACTACTGCACTCAAGGCCTTCTCCAGCCTCACGAAGGAGCAAAAGACTGCGTTATCAAAAACTCTTGAAGGATTCGTCAAATGTCTGGCGCCTTCAAGCACTGATGCTCATGCTAACCCACATGCTCGTACTGTCATTACCGAGGAGGCATGGAACAACCGCGCTAACTGGGATCGAGATGAGTGGAACGCTTGGGAGACATGGGGATGGTACCGCCAATTCTGCCGAGCCGTTAGTGGTCTTCAATATTGTTGCTTGTCTATGGTGCTAACTTAAATCTTCTTGCAGTACGCCCCATATTTGCGCACATATTCAACAACATTGTATACGGTTTCGTTCGCCAAGTTTGATCATGCCAAAGACCCAGCAGCAGAATTGCTGAAGCTCATTTGGAATATTGGTACTGGTCAAGAAACCTGACGAGACTCTCGTACAGTAATATTCTAAACTCTTTGAAAAAGCTATCTTTATACAATGATGATGGCTTGTGCTTTACATACTCTATCTTGCTTCGCCTATAACTTATTAGAAGCCTATTCCTTACGACTTAGTGTTGTAAACTACCTTTAGTTTAGTTCTTGTTCCAGCGGTTGACCCTGCGTAGTTTGTACGTAGTCCTCGACAAGTCCTCGTAGTACTTGTGACTTGGACCTTTTTGTTTTGACTTGTTTTCCAACAACTTTTGGCGGTCATTTTCGTCGCCGTACTGCGAAGTCCATCCGTTATAACTTACTTTCTTCAACAAGACCTGGCTTATTCTCATGGCAAGCAAAATCAAGGGCATCGAAAAAAGTAAAAGTGAGGGAAATGTCTCAGAAGAATTTCCCCAAGCCGGCCCTTCTCGGTCTCGCGACGATTTGCAGGAACTAGAGGATGATACCCAGGACGACCGAGTGAATGAAGAGGACGAAGAAGATGAGGGTTCAGAGGAAGAAGAATCTGACGACGGTTTTGTAGACGGAATGGATCCCGAAGGATTTGTAGGAACGAAGAAACTGAAGCCATTGACTCCAGAAGCATTGGCAGAGTTCAAAGCGGCCCAAGATCGTGCAGGAGTCATTTATATCTCAAGGATACCCCCAGGAATGCGCCCTGCAAAAGTGCGCCATCTTATGAGTGCTTTTGGGGAGGTTGGGCGTGTCTACCTCCAGCAGGAGGGTTTGCTATATCTATCTTCTCGATAGGATCCGGCGACTGACCGCTTCACTTAGATTTCAAGCGTGCCTATTTACGAAAGAAATTTACAGCGACGAAGAAGGCCCATTACACAGAGGGATGGGTTGAATTTAAAGACAAGAAGATTGCTCGAAGTGTTGCTGAAATGCTGAATGCTCAACCCATCGGTGGCAAGAAAGGCTCACGATGGCGAGATGACATTTGGACGATGAAGTATTTGCCAAAATTCAAATGGTACATGCTAACCGAACAAGTTGGTATGTATTTATACTCCTTTCTGCTGAAAGTTGATTCATTGACGACTCTGAACAGCGCACGAGACAGCCGTTCACCGTGCCAAGTTGCGCGTTGAATTATCACAGTCCAAGACCGAGCAGCAGCAATATTTGAAGAATGTCGAGCTTGCCAAGGTTCTGGACAAGCGGGCAGCAAAAAAGAAAGAAAAAGGCGAAGAATTCGAACTAAAACCCAACTACCAGCCGCAGAAACGACGGCATGATGAAGAGGAGAATGAGAACCGGAAAAAGAGGAAGGACGATGTGCAGTTGGATAGTGTATTGAGTAGCATATTTTGACGCACGGGCCCAAATTCAAGCTCCGCTTTAAACGAATGGATACGCTGTCGGGTGCTAATTACGAGGTTCATCGCGAAACACAAACACAGTGAGCGTGTCGCAAGAAACGTTGAGCTCCCCGCGGTAGCCAACTTTCAGCACTGTTTCGTGATCTCAAGAGGTCTGTGCTTCACTATGCTCGACCTCTCTCTCGCAGGCTCTGATCAGCCTTCATAATGTTCGCTTTCTCTTTCTATTCCTCAGTTCTTTCCTCTCTGTAAAAAATGTCTTCCTGGTCTTCGTCGTATCCTCCTCCGAGTCGCCGTTCGCGTTCTCGCTCTCCTCGTGGCTATTCCTCCAGACCGCCCTATCCTGACACTTATCCAGATTTCAGGCCAGAATGGGATGGCTACGACAGGGACAGGTGGGCGTATGAACGAGACCGACCTCCGTACGACTACAGGCGTGGAAGAAGTCGCACTCCTCCTCCCACTGACGAAGGTACGTATCTGTGTCGTGCAGCCTCGTCGTGCTGGCATGTAAACAACATTTGTCCTTGTTTAGCTGGCAGGAAGCGTAGGAGATCGATGTCGCCTTACGACAGGGATAGGTACGACCCTCGGCCAAGATACAGTGATGACTACGGTTTGCTCTTACGGTTACTCTCTTGCGCTGTGAAGCTCATTCTAATGTCGTAGACGCACATTCTCGGCATGGGTACACATCCCCACGTCGACATCAATCTTCCTACCCACCCTCAAGGCGGGCGCCTCCTGATCCTCATACATTCGACTATCCAGCCTCTCTGAAACAATATGCTGACTGGTTCCGCTACTACTATCCTGCTCAAGCTACAGAAGAGGATAATGCTGATAAGGCAGCTGAACAGGAAGCAGGTGACGGCTCTAAACCCCGCAATGGCATCAAAGCGCGATGGGAAAAGTACAAGAAAGACTTTGCTGCATCACAGGTCAGTCTTTTCCTTCTTTTTGTCTTGCTTCCCGTCATGTGTATGTTATTCCCGTATCATTCTACGACCTTGTTCTTGTCTCCTGTTAATGGCTTTCGAATCAATGGCTGAATTTTGTCCGCGTATTGTAGCTTCAAACCATGTTTGACCATCATAGGAAATCACCGTGGTTTGCCGAAAAATATGACCCAGCGCCAGAATTCGAAAACCTACGCTTACGCGTGAGAAAAGAAGGTTGGAAGGGACGCATAAACACTTTCCTTCATGATCTGGAGTCGGGCAAATTTGACCCAGATATACATGAGCCTGAGGCGGAACCCGTAACTCCCGTCAAGGACAAAACGAACGGTGATGCTGCACCGGATGGAAATACTGCAGGGGAGGAAGATAATAAGCCTTCAGCTGATGATGATATGCAGTTTAATGTCGACGTAGATGATGATGCAGGCGACCACGATGCTAGTCGTGCTGATATCAATGGAAAACCATCTACTGATAGAAGGCGTGCTGATCGAGGCGAAGAGATCTCTGTTCCGACTGAAGGTAATCAAGTCATGATTAGAACGATTCCTCCTGATATTGGCCGAGCAAAACTGGAAGAGGTAATTATCCGTTTGCTCCTTTCAAGTTTCACAATTAAACTCCGTATTTATAGTCAATTTCAAACATTCCTGGCTTTGTTTATCTTGCCCTTGGAGATCCACTTCAAAAACGCAACTACTATCGTGCAGGCTGGATCAAATTGCGAGATGATGCTGATATGACTGCCGTTATGGCAGAGCTATCTGAGAAAAAGGTTATTTATTTCGCTTTCTTGTCGGGAGGCATAGCTAATCACTCTACAGATCGAAGGATTCAAGTTGCATGTAACGCACAATGTTCGACCGTTCGTAAATAAAGTTCGCTACACGCCTGAAGTGGCAAGCCGGCCTGATAGGTTAGAAAAGGATTTGGAGAATGTCAAAGTCCTTGCATCTGTCCTGGAGGAACACGCTGTCAAGCTGCATGCATTCAAACCGCCTCCCGCCGCTCCTGCAGTGAACGGGGAGGGGGAGGCCGAAGCAGTCAAGACTGAAGATCAGGATGCCAATATGAACATACCGGAGGAAGATGAGGAAGATCTTGGGCCCAAAGAGTCAGGAAGCGCGGCTGTGGAGAGAAGGGTTGAGAAAATTATGTCTGATTTACGTGACCAAGGTGTCGTCGATGTGAATGATGAGAAGGCCTATGCGGAAAAAAGGTGTGTTTTTCAGCCCATTTAGTTGTATTTTTTGCTGAACTCTTTAATTCCAGACTGTAGTATCTCTTGACTTATACCTCGCTTATTTGCGAGCTGCTTTCCACGCGTGCTATTATTGCGCTGTCGTCACTGACCACCTTGAGGAGCTACAGCGCAAATGCGTGAAGCATGAGCGAAAGCCGTTGTCAAAGATGCTACTTGAGGAGCTAAAAGTTGCAGAAGCTGAGAAAGAAAAGAAGGATCAAGACGAGAATAAGGAGATGTCCTTGGATGCGGCTGATGACAAGGTCAAGATCAAGGAGAAGGAGAATGGGAAAGTTAAGCACGAAAACAGGGACTGGAAGCGGAATGGTCTGTTACCATTCTCCTGTTGTTTTGGAATAGCGCTTATATTTGCATTTGTCGCAGATGAGAGATGGCTCGAATGGCTTGACTCTAAAATTGCGTTGTTGATCAATCGGGATGGTGTTGATCCTCGTGCTTACGGTGGGAAAAGCTATGAAGAGTATGTGGTCATATCGTTAGATCTGGTGTCTTGTGCTTACGTTGTACTTCGGACAGGGAGCTGAGCAGGACGGTAGAGCCTCATCTTAAACAAGAAGACGAAGGCAAGTTCCGGTGCAAGACCTGTCAAAAATTGTTCAAGGCAACCTCCTTTGTCGAGAAGCACATTGCTAACAAGCACCCTGAATTGGTCAAAAATCTCGAAGAGGTAAGCGCGGTGGAGACTTTTCATTAACCAGGGTACTAATCATGCTTTTTCATGTAACGGGTAGCTTCCTTACTTCAACAATTTTGCCTTGGACCCCCATCGAATCCAACCATTTGCTCATCCGCCACCTGCTATTGGCACTAGTAGCCAGACTGCCCCACCTCAAGCTTTTGGTATTCAAGGACCTGTAGCCAATCCAGGAGGAAGCGGAGATTATGGTCGTGGCTACTACGGTGCGAGCATGTCTTTCCCTCCAGGCGGTGGTTTCCCGCCGTACTATCCCAATGGTCATTGGGACATGCTAGTATACCCAGGTAGTAGGCGAGACGATGGTGGAGGAAGGCGATTGAGTGACAGGATAGCTGGATTTGCGAGTGAGAGTACTGCGATCCCTGCGGGTGCTGGACTTCCTCCAAAACCTACCCCCGCGGCGCTAGATACTGCTCTCGTCAGCGGGAATTCCAGCATGAGAAGGAACAGTAGGAACACCGGTAACCAGCCAACGGGACCACCACCTCCGCCACCACCTGATGCAAAAGAAGATCCTCGGGCAGCCGGGGGCAAGAGAATTAGCTACCACGACATGGATTTGGTTGCTGAGGTTTGTCTTTGTGATTTTTACTTCTGGGAATCCTTCGACTGACTCATGCATGTAGGGCGATGTCGAGTTGATGTATTAATGGGATGTGGATGTACATAATATTTTTTTAGCATTTCCATGTCTTTTGTTGCATGTGTATAAAATTCAAATTGAGAATTGAGAACTTGTTTGTCGTCGTTTGAGCCATCTTTGTCTGTCTCCACACCTTCAAGAGCTTGCCGACGTTCCTCGCGTCCCTCAACGTCGCGTGCTAGGACTGACTGCTTGAATCCAGAGTCCGGCAGCAGGTCTTGCCTTGAATCTCTCTTGGATCCCTTTTACCCTTTCTCCTCATCAAGGGTAGCAATGAGTGCGCCAAAGCTCCCAGCTGTTCGTCTGACTGCAGAAGGCGAATGCGTTATCCAGGATGGCGTCTCTCTCGACTTACCACCGAACAACAAGTTCAGTATCTCGTATGCTCCGTCAGAGGGTCGTCGGAACTCGGTCATGGAAAATTCCCAATCCCACCAGCAGCAAGATGGGCGCATGGAGTCTAGCGGCTCGGACAATGAACCTCATAGTGCGTCGGAGGGAGAATCAGGTGAAGATGTCGCTTTACCCCAGGCTTCTCGTCAGGCAAGCATGGGTGCCGTGCTGCCCCAGTCGAGTTTTACTCATGGGCGTATGAAATCGTTTCCGCAAGCTATGCCTTACATCACTCGAACCCGCTCTATGCCTCTGCCGTCCCAACTCACCCAACTTCAACACCCCCATCGGCCTAGTCCATCGGGGCCCTCTTACTCTTCTTCGTATAACCCTTCTGCACAGTCTGACGAAGTGAGGGAAGTTTCAGTAGAACTCGCGGATTCAATCCAGCTTGTCATTCAGACCATGCTGCAAATATCACCTCCGCAGGTTTTAGATCCAGCGAAGGAACAATTCTCTGCTTGTGCACTCTCTGTGCCGACGTCGTCCATGTCGGCTATGTTTACAGCTATGAAGAATATCAACTACCTTTCCGCTAATATGTCATCTTTCTGTGAACACCCGATGGCTCGTATTAACGAAGGCAAGGAAACGACTCTTGCACCTAAATTAGTAGCTCAAGAGCGCAATACGCATATGGAGTTCGACATTGGGGAAATGTTGCAGTGCGTCGGAGATACGCTGAGTGGAGCTGCAGCCCAGGCTGGTGTAGATTTAGTTCTATACCACGGAGATGTTGGTTTGAAGCACGTCTATGTTGCTGGGGACGAAAGTGCAATATCATTTGCACTTTCACATGTGAGTACAGTCATGCTGTATGTGGTTATTCTGTGAATCTGACCAACTTTTGTAGATTATTAGACAGGTCTTAAGCACAGCTGAACGCGGAGACTCGATAGAAATTGGACTTTTGGTCAGCCAGGCTCCAAGCATACCATCAGATTCTAACATGGATACAATTGATGGTTCTTCTCCTGTTGATGACGTGCTGAGTACTGTTCCTCCAAACGGACCTATACGGATTCGGATACGAGTCTCCCATAAATTTATGCCTTCGGAAACCCATCAGGATACAGACCGTCCCAAGGATGTTGTGACAACGGAAATTAGACCTATGCCTTCCTTTTCTCTCCTACTCCGCCGCATTCTCAGACAAATTGACGGCACTCTGGTAACCGATCTTCCACCTCCAGAAGCTTTCACGAGCGGTCGCTCTTGCGACTCGAACTTGTCCTAGACCGCGTACCTGTGCCACAGCATTCTTCTGTACAGGAGGATGTTCCAGAAGGTGGCGTTCAGGACGAACCGACCATTGAACGCCTATCAGCCTTTGGAGAAACCCTGAAAGGAAAGAAAGTCACCCTTTATGCAAATGCAAAGGTTCTTTTGCTCATCATCTGACAAGTTATTTAACCGCGTGGGGTATGGACGTTAACCATGTTTCTCCAGATGGTCAGGGGGATGGCATAGCAGACCAGTTATCTTCTTTACAGGACGAAGCGCGACAATCCTCGTTAATCCTTTGTTAGGTACATTTGGAGGCCCATCACCTCCTTCTCCCAAACAGCCTGAAACACGACCAGCCGTGCCTCCTTCCCCTAATTTTATCTTCATTGACGATGATGTTGACATACTGAAAGAGCGTCTGCAAGAACTTAGGTTCGATTCCCAACCTCAGTACAACAATGTAAGGAAACGTCCTTCGCTATCGTCCCACCACCGGCCTCGGTCTTCTCCGCAAATCGCTCGCCTACTAGGCATTAACAATCTAGCCCGTCCCTCGCCCGTGGTCATCATGCATTTTACGAGTCTTTCCAATTACAAAGTGGCGAAAGACGCTATGCAATCTCTGATGGCGTCTTATGCTTCGACATCGACACCTCTGCCTGAGGTCATGATAATCCCAAAACCCGCAGGTCCTCGTCGGTTTTTGACTGCAATATACACGGCTGTCACAAAACCTGTAGTGGACCCATGGTTTATGCCGATTGCCACCTCACCTATGAGTCCAAGCGTGCCCCATTCGCATAGCTCATTCTTCGGGTCACCTATCAGCGAGCACGAAGGACCGGTCATCGTCAATAATGAGAATCAAACGGCTGGTTCATTACAGACACAGTCTCCCGTAGTAAAGAATGGCAACAGACCTACTGGTTCCCGTAGTAATTCAGATCGCTCAACACGGTCAACCGACAACGCTTCTAACATCTCATCAGCTATGCCGCCCTCTCCTCTCGCTCTTCCTGATAATGTTGAGTACTTCTCCGCTGCTGCTGAGTGCCTTGGAGCATCTCCATCGTCAGGACTCGTCATTCAAAGCCCTGATGGGCAAACTGCAGGGATATACTTCCACCCGCGTAGTAAGAATACGCCCAAGAACGTGTCAAGCCATTCGATGGAGCGGGATCGTGGACAACTTGCTGTGCCCTCTCCTCGTAGAAGTGTGACGCCGCGTGTGCCTTCTGGAGGCAAGAAGGACGGCAACGTTTCATTTGCTTCTTTACATCAAGCGAATGCGCTTGCTACCAAAGTTGAGACTTCACCCCGGCCATCGCCTCGACGTTCTCCGTCTGCGTCTGTTTCTGCTTCAGCAGCAGCTGTTTCCGCGAGTCTGGTAGAGGCTCAGGAGGAACAATCTCCAATTGCTTCTTCTAGTGGTATCGTCGTGCCTGTTCCTCGCAGACCAAGCGAGGATGTTCGGAAGATCTCGACGCCCACTGCTGGTTCACCGACAGAAGGAACTGAAAGCCCTGTCTTGAGGAAGGTTAGTAAACGTGAACGTGTTGAATCGAAAGATGCGGGTGTGATATCTACTAAGAAGGGCAAGGCGGCGACAGGGTCTGATAACGTTGTGCCGCCTATTAGTGTTCTCATTGTAGACGGTAAGTGGTTTCCATTCCCTTATTTCTCAAGCGTCTCATGATTTCTTGACCGGCAGATAATCCCATCAACCAAACCATTCTCTCTACTTTCATGAGGCGGAAAAAGATTAAGTACGATTTGGCTAATAATGGACAAGAAGCGGTGCAGAAGTGGCGTACTGGAGGATTCCATCTGATTCTGGTGTGTGATATGCTTATCGAGTCGTGTATCACACCTTGATGCCTGCCGATATTTCTAATTTCAGATGGATATACAAATGCCAGTCATGGATGGCATACAAGCCACGAAAGAGATTAGGCGGTTGGAAAAGGCCAATGCAGCAGCTGGTTACCCACCTTTATCACCAACTTCAACAGACGAAGGACATACACCGTCCGACAGATCCATTCCCTCTGCAGCTTCCTCGACTACTTCTGAATCACGATCCTTAAACTCTCCATACCGCTCCTCTGTCATCATTGTTGCCCTCACTGCTTCATCCCTTCAGAGTGATCGTGTGGCCGCTCTTGCCGCTGGCTGCAACGATTTCTTGACCAAGCCTGTCTCATTGCTATGGCTCAATAACAAAATCATTGAATGGGGATCGATCAAGGCCTTCAAATGTGGGCTGATATTCGGCAGGATGGTGTCAAGGCTCTGACGAGTGGGCAGGCGGCGCAGGCACGGAATGTGGCAGAAAGGTTACATGTCCCTGTGCAAGAGGACGCGCATCTCCGCTTCTCCTCGAAAACCAACGAGTGCTTTGGAGGACAATGCTGCTGCGCTTGCTCTTGCGTCTCCTGCGGGTAACTTTGCTAATTTTGCATCTGGTAGTGGGTCTGCACCCCGAAGTGCTGACACGTCCGCCTCGAGAGATGCTTCGAGATCGCAGTCACTTGATGCGGCAACTATCCGTGAGGTTTTGGACAACCATCCTCTTAAACGAAAGTCAGTCGAAGATGGTCAGTACTAATTTGACAGTCCTTTCCTTGGCTGTTTCGCTAAACGTCTTCACTCTCGTGTAATAGATGGTGCGACAACTTAGTTGTTGAGTTTGAGCAATACGTTATTGACGTTGTTGTCTTGTCTCATAGACACACCAAAGCCTAGCACTCCTCAGTCAAGGACTTCGCAGCGAGAATGTGCAAATGCCAATTCAACTTGCACATTGCCCATGCCAACCTTAACGTCGCCCACAAATGCAAATGGTTCTAATCCAACATCACCACATACCTGGCCCCAGAAGAATCGACAACTCGGGCGTACTACGCGACCATCAACTGAGGATCAAGTGTCCAGCATTTATTCTGCAACCAGAACCAGTTCCCCCGTCCAGGAAGTTGAAGCTATACATGTCCCTTCACCTTCTCCATGACGATTCCGGGCAATTTTGGGGATCTTGGTCCTTCTGATTGTTTGGCCTTTGTTCCTCAAGATTGCTGGAATTGGTCTAATTTCTTTTCTTTTACTATTACTGTCCTCGCCTGTTGGAGTTGATCACGGACGGCGGTAGTGACTACTCTTTCCTTTACATTTGTTCTCTTTGTATTTACCCAGCCTCTCTCCCACTGGTTTTTTTTTTCAAACATGTTTTTGGGGTATCTGCTGCGTGGCTACATATTTTACTTTGGGTTGTACAGAGATCCAGTCTGGTTTGACGTATTTGATAGATTCCCATTTCTCTCACAAGTGTACACTATACTTTACTTGCATATGTTGCCATGAAATTCACAACATAAAATTTTGAATTGCACACAAGGATGATAAGTTATCTGCTAAAATGCCTATGCGAGGTACTTCACATGGTTACCCTCTCAACTTATATGCTAAAACAAGGTCCTTGGACTGCAGAGTTTTTCGCTTCGCGTGGGCAGTCTCGACGTTTGAATACCCAAAGATTTCGACGAGATGGGCTTCAGCAGCTTCTTGGATGATATCCATCGCGTTGGGACGGAATCGTGCACCAAGCTATACAGAATAAAGCGCGATTCTTAGTAGCCAGAAGATTGAAGGCAGCAGGATCGAGAAAACGACCTTGAAGAGGCTCGTGATCTCCCGAACGAGTCTCTGAAAAGGCCCCTTCGGAATGAGCAAAGCGGTAGAAGCTTGAAAGCGACGGATTTCGCGCAGAGCGACTGTGCCGGGCCGGCCGAGGGGCTTGAGCTCGGATTATGAATTGAGTCCCAAAGAAGGAAAAAATAGACATACACGGTTATTAGATGCAGTTTTCACTGAGTTGGAAGCCTTTTTTCTTCATGTCAGCTAAAAGAGCCTTGACTCCTGGGAGAAGATTTAATTGCGAGCGAAGCAAGCATACTTCGACTAGGGGTGGGATGCCCGGACAAACAAAGCCAAACTTTCCGGCACGAAATTTGGGCCCGGTGTCGCGTGCAACTTACGTGCTCCAGAACACATTCAATTCTCTACCGACCTCCGAAATACGTTGCAGACAGATGGAAAGGGATGCTGGGCACACGATTATGCAAAAAAAAATAGGACTTTCGATGTTTTAGTTATGCCTGGTCATCGACAATTGGTGCTGGTCGGGTTGTATCGGAAGACATTAGTTTGTCATTTTTTTCTGTTCATTTTCAGAGCTTGCTATGCACAAGACAAGGCTACGTGACTAATGGATACATTTTTGTGAGAAATTGACCTCTATTGTATGCAGAGCTAGCTTAGCTTAAGCCTGTATGAGACGCGACGCGACGCGTATCAGGGGGGCGCCATTTCCAAATCCGGACGTCCCAATCTCCTCACCCAGAAACTTGTCCTATTCCTTTCAACAACTTCACCATGCTTCTTACTGTGAGATTGAGAATAAATCCTCCCTCAAGAATAACTTTTATTCTTGACCACTCACCATTCATATTCCCCCTCGAGTGCATGATTGGCAACGATTCAGCTTGTGTGCGGAAGATTTCATTGTCAGGCCTACAGAAAATGAGAATATTGATGCGTTACGATGCTGATCCTGTCAGAAATGTGAAAAATGCACTGTTGTAAGAAAGTAAAGATTTGCATGTAGATACCCGGCAATGTGACATTTCTTAAACTGCGCACCAAAAATTCGGAGTACGAAGCGAGCCTGCCTCGCAGCCTCCTGCGAATACTTAATATTTAACATTTAACCTTCATAAATGCACATGAAACGATTATACGTACCTGCGTATCTTCTAGCCAGGTGCTTGACACGAGCCATTGATGTTAATCGTACAGTGGGTGAGGTAAATTCTCAGGAAAGAAATAAGAGGAGATAAAGACAGGAATATTGGGCCCGGGGACGATCAAGGGCGCAGCCTTTTATATTCTAGGACCACTATTACGGCAACCTATTGAAATTATCGTCGAAAGCTTATCTCGTTAAGTTGACTCAGAAACAGTCACAATATATTACAAGTCTACTAGAATACTTAAGTAGTTCAACCCTGGGCCTGATGTTCCTTGAACTCCATCTAGAGCAGCTCCAGAGACTGCTTACATATTATCTAGTTAGAACACCAGGTATATAGCTGAATGGTTATGTCTCCGGCTGAGTAGAGGAGACGACTTTTTTGCGGCCTCTATTTCAGGGCTATTTCAGCACCCAAGCGAGACGCGTCTATCGTGGGTTACACGTGATTTAATTAGTCTCATCACATGCTCAAAAGAGTCAATTTCAAATGTAACCGTTGATCCTGTACCCCACCTTTGAATTTCTTCGTCGCGGAATCTAGTTCTCTGCTAATTATCATGGCGCCTCGGAGCTGTGCGCTTTGCCTGAAAGCGAAGTCCATGTTAAAGCGCCCAAAAACCGGCCAACAGATCTGTCGGGATTGCTTCTTCTACGTTTTCGAAACCGAGGTTCACAATACGATCATCCACTCAAAGCTCTTCAATCCTGGCGATAGGGTTGCAATTGGAGCATCCGGTGGCAAAGGTGCGAACGAGGGTCGTCATTCAGCGGTTTACTCGGGATTGACCTCAGGATTGCAAGGCAGATTCCACAGTTCTGGCATATGTCATGAAAACACTTAATGAACGCTATCAATATGGATTAGAGCTCTTCCTGCTTTCAATAGATGAGGGGATAACAGGTTATCGTGACGATTCTCTAGAGGTCTGTTAATCTCTCCCTGTCTAGGCTAAAGTCGTGCTCAATCGAGATTCTCAGACCGTTAAAAGGAATCAAGAGCAGTACGATATGCCTCTTAAAATTCTGTCCTATGGCGAGTTATACGGATGGACGATGGATGCCATCGTGTCTCAAGTAGGGAGAAAGAATAACTGCACCTTTTGCGGTGTTTTCCGACGACAAGCACTCGATCGTGGGGCTGCAATGTTGAATGTGGACCACATCGTGACCGGTCATAATGCAGATGACATCGCAGAAACTGTTCTCATGAACAGTAAGTCTTTGTTCCGCATGATTTTATTGCAGACCAAAAAGCTAATCTACCGTAAAAACGTTGTCAGTCATGCGCGGTGATATCGCGAGGCTAGGTAGATGCACTTCAATATGCACCCAAGGGGAAGACACAATTCGTCGATCGAAGCCTTTTAAGTACGCCTATGAAAAGGAGATTGTGATGTATGTGCATTCATTTTGAATTTGGCTTTCATACCCCAATCCCCAGACCCCTCTCGTCTTCTTTTGCATCCATTCAATCTGACTGGTTTACCGACTGACCTGCCCTTCTTGCAATCAACAGGTATGCGTACTTTAAAAAGCTAGATTACTTTTCCACAGAGTGCATCTATTCACCGGATGCATATCGTGGCCATGCGCGAGCCTTTCTAAAAGATCTAGAAGCAGCCCGACCTAGTGCTATAATTGATATCATACACTCAGGGGAGGCCTTCGAGATTAAAGAAGAGATCAAGGCTACTCAGAAAGTTCAGCGTAAGTTCTGCATGTCATTTTATGCCTGTCTTCATATTAATTTAATTTCATGTCTTTTTTCTTTCATAGAAACTTGCCAAAGATGCGGGTACATGTCAAGTAATCCTCTCTGTAAGGCATGTACGCTCTTGGAGGGCCTCGAACGTGGAATGGCGAATTCCGGCATCGTAAGTCATCTCCGTCTCATCTAATATCATACATGAAACAGAATGAGAAATTCATAATACCTATTCATTGAAAACAGACTGATCGAGGGCGGAGAAAGCTGGACGCTGAAGGTCCCACCCCAGATAATCTACGGACGATACCGTTCTTTAGAAGGCCCTCAGGTGGCTATCCAGCAATTGCCGTTGAATTGCCTTCATGACCACGGCTTCTTCCAGCCTCCGTACCTACCTAGTAGGTCATTTTGGCATCGACCTTCCTGATCCGTTGTGCCTTGCTGTGCAGCAACGTTCGACTCGATAGCTACCTCACAAATTGCATGCTGAAGTGGTACGATCATGTACGGCTCAGTCTTGAGGATGTATATCTATATTTTGTGATATCCTTTTACGTATAATATCCATGGTTCGGATGTGGCCTTTAACCCAAACGCTGGAAAATGTAAGAAAGTATCTTCACAATGTCAACTTGGTAGGACCCCAGACCCCGTTTACGAGATCGATCATCGGGTGTATTGCCCGGGGTCCTGACAAGCCCTTTGCGGGCGAACTTCAAGATTGCTCAGTGTTGTTCACGACGGTACACTGTGTTGTAAGTATTTGAGGTGGGATATCGCTTTACAGAAGGTATCGATTGAAATTTTCGGTCTCCGACGATGTGGGTGCAACTGTGTTTCCAAATAAAGCAGCGCGCTTCTGTGGTGGCAGTGCAAAAAGTAAGAACTTTGAGGACCTGCAAAAGACACGTGTTGAATCTGTTCCACGATGATTGGCAGCACAGAACTTGAAGCGCCTTGGTATTCAGCTAGGGCTGCTGAACGTGTTTCTGATGTTATTTCTACTCTTTCTGCTGATCTAGATCTCAAGACACAAGTTGCATCTTTGTACTGGTTTCTTTGCAGTTCCTAGCCCGAGTCGGAGTCCTAGTAGATGATGCCTCTAGTGTTGAAAAATGGAGAAAGACCAGCAGCATTGCATGTTATTATCAGGCCTTGCTTAACCTTTGGAATGACACCTATGTTTTTGGCGCTTCTTATACAGACCACCGCAGAGAAATTCCTTATGATGATCCGTCATGGTCACATCTCGTAGTTCTGGTTCCAAAGCAATTTAGCAGAATGATGGTTGGTGAAGAAAAGCGGCGCATGGTATTGTACGATGTTCTCCCCTATTGAATTGGTCCTCGAAATAAAGTACTCAAAAGAGGCCTCGGATAATCAGACTCGTCATCTCCAGCGGGCATGCAGGTTGGATTGCGACAGGCAGTGGAACATTCGCAAATAGGACACCTGACGACCAGGTTTCGATTGAACCCTGGAACCCTGGACATATGCCATCATATGATCATCCGAACCATCAACCTTGAGGCCTCCGAGGACAAGCAGTATTGCGAAGTTGCGTTCGACCGGATATAGAGAATTTACTCAATCCTGTAGATTCTGGTGTTTGAACTTCATATTCGTTGATATAGCATTATCCACTAATTAATGGATTAGTTCACCAGATTCTGGCATTGTTATTTGAGCAGATAACTTTGGCCAGTATAAGCGCCCAGCCTAATTATCCATTATGACTCATAATTACTTCTTTTCAGCCAGTCAAAAGGCATCCGCACCAAATACGAGCGAGACTCTACTGCGGAACGCAGTGTAAGGTTATGTCAAGAGGAAGAGTGCAAATTAATCTATTTGCTTATAAGTATTCTGTCGTCAAGATAAACGAGCTTGGCCGATGTATCGATATTAAATAAAGTTTGGGCAATAGGTCATAGTACTGGTCCTCATGACGAGTAATATTGATGCTTCAGTGTACTTAATGAAAGGCGACAAAACAGTCTGAATCCGAATCTGTGAGAAAACACCGACATGTAACCTCTGAAATAGTTATGCACCTTCTCTACCTTGAAAATACTGTCCAAGTACATAATACAATACGAGTACAAGTGTAATAGTAAAAAATACACCCTGTCAATATGTGCAATACAAGCTCTACACAAGTTTGGATGAGAACAGAAGTCAGAAACCCGTCATGCTGTTACCAAGCCTTATAAATAACCAGAGAAAAGAAAAAGATGAATACAGTACGTGTGAGTTTTGAGGATGACGCTCGTGTGCAACAGAAGAACAAGAAGAGAAAAAAAAGAAAGGGGTTTATACATAAGACAGAGAGCAACAAAACCATCAACTTCAAGCACAATCTCACTGCGCAATTTTAACCACCACCGTGCCCCCATCCCTAGCGGTCCATTATCCACAAACACAGATGGAGCACGCTCGAAAGGTGTTGTCCGCGGCGTGTCTGGTCCGTCACCACTGACCAAGTCCTCCACGAGGGGCCTTACGCCGTCCTCCAACGCCAGACGAAGGACCATGCGGAGCGTCTCGCCTACATCGTCGCCTTCCCAATCCACATCCTGTGCCACGCTCACCCATGCGTAGCCCACTCTGGTGGTACTTCCTGCGTTAGAGGGCCCATTGCCGTTAGCTGGCTGATGTGCGTCTTCAGAGTTAGCTTTGCCTCCCCCTGCGCTTGTGCCGTTCCCACCACCAACTGGTCGCAAAGAACGCAACCCAGCGCGAAAATTATCGCCCGCACTGGGAATAGTCCGTTCTGGATGATCACCCACAAGAGTCGTAAACTGACCTACACCCCTCCTCTTCAGCCTTGCACTTGCGCTCCCATCGGCACCAGCACTCTTCAAAAGCCTCTCCGCGGCCTCTCTGACCTCCTTTCCCCCAATCGTATCCAAAACCGCATCAAACACATCCCCGTCCTCCCTAAGCGTATCTAGAACCCTCACAGCCGCCCCTCTTCCGTCATCTGGTCCTCCCCCCTCCTCGCCGTCATCAAAGATAACCTCATCGGCGCCCCAATCCCTTGCCCTTTCCTCCACAACATGCATGAACCTGTCTCCGGCTTCTTGAGTGGCATATGCGGGGACGGAAGAGAACGGAACGTGTACGGAGACGCGCCATCCCCGGCCGACGAGCATCTGGACGGCCATGGCGCCTGCCCCGTCGTGTCCGCGTAGGACCAGTACACGCCGACGGTATCCTTGCGCATGATCGCTTGTGCCCCTGCTCAAAGATCCCTTCCGTGTCGGAGGAGACGAGATTTCAAATCCGCGCCGATCAGCCGAGGGAGAGGGGGTCATCGGCATACTTCCATCTCTCATCGAGGAAGAAGAAAAAGCATACATGAACGTCCTTACAGCACGATAAGCCGGTAAACCACACAACGGCAGGAGAGCAAGTTCTTCCAAACTTAACATCCGGTGCGGAGCGCGTGTTCCACCTGGAGATGTTGGCTGGGTATCAGGGGATGTAGGACCTTCCCATGGATGCGGCACTCGATAAACGCGACGTCGGTCAACGACGATAAACTCTGCAAGAGCGCCGGCCTAGGAAGAGGTCAGCACGCGTTGCAAAGAATGGGAATGCAAGATTCAGGAAGGAAAGAAAATCAAAGCAGAACTACATAAAGGTGAGTATATAACACTGTACTTCAATAACACCTTGTTTTTCGAGGCCGAAGTCCTCAGAAAAAAACCGCGTAAAACCAAAAACCCACCTTCCTGACATCCAGAAGCCCAACAACCCACTCCCCCTTCCTCACAACCTCATCTGGCACATCCCATCCTACCTCCAACACCCTCCCCACGAAACTTCTTCCAGGAATATACCCCACCTCCGCCTGACTCTGCTTTGCCGGACGCTTGAGTTTTTTCTGTGGCTTGATGTTCCCATTTTGCCCTGGGCTGTTGACGCTGTGCAGGTTGTCTTGATGCGCAGCTGAAGAAGCGACTGTAGTTGTTGTAGCGGTGGTCGCGTGAGAGGCATGAGACGTGTCGGTGTTGTTCCTCTTGAGGGTCAGCGAGAAAGATAAAGACCTCTTATGCCCATTCGCATTCGCGTTGGGCGCCGCAGTCGACTTTGGAAGCGTTGCTGGACCATTTCCATTTGCATGGCCATTCTGCTGTGGCTGCTGCCTGGACGAAGAGTCAGCCCTCGGTCTCTCTTTAGATCCAGGTGTCGAAACCGCAGGGACAGCTGCAGAAGCTGATCTCGCCCTCTGCATGTCCCCTTTCCCCTCTTTCTGCTGTTGCTGGTGCTTATTCGGTGTACTGCTATTCCGGCTCAATCGGAAGCTCAAAGACCTCCCCAATGCTGCTAGACCCTTCTTGCTCGGAGTCGGAGTCGACTGCATTTGTAACTCATCCTCTTCATCCTCATCCTCCTCATCACCTCCTTCGGCACCTTCGCGCTGATGGAAGTGCTCATTTTCTGTACTCTCTCCTTCCGTTTCACTTTCCGTCCCCAGTTCCAGATCGGTGTGTCTGATTTCCTCCCAGTCGCCTTCAACAGTTGCACCCCCTCCTCTTCTGCTGGAACCACTGCCCCCAAACCTCACTCCAATAAGTCTTCCATCAACGCCGTCCACTCCAACAGCCCACACTTGCACGAGTACCCCACCACTCGGGACGTAGTTGGGCGGTTTGCGGTACGATGTGAAGCCTAGTACCATACTTCCGCCACCTGGGCTCATAGCGGAACTTGTCGTCGCCTTATTCGACGTGGTAGCAGCAGCACCATCCTTCGCCTTCAACGGAACAGGAAGAGGCCCACGAACGTACCTATCACCCGCCGACGCAGCTCTGCGCCTCCCAAACCCAAGTATATTCCCCAGAATCCCACCAGCACCCCCACTCATACCTAACCCCCTGACCACCTCTACACTCGCCATCGTCGTACCTGCCACCCCCGTCTTGGCTAAATCGATCTTCCCATCGGGTGCCAGCCACCCTCCTCCTCCTCCTCTCAAATTTAGGCCCAAATTCAACTTGCCCAAGCGCCTGGTATCCCCTGAAGGAAGCGGCGGTGCACGGGGAAGGACGAGCGAGGTGTACCCCTGGGTGCCTTTACTCGGTCTACGATCGGCAGGGGATACAAAATCGGAGACTAGGGCACGGACTTCAGCTGAGAGCGTTTGAGGGGGTTGACGGGGGTGGGTGGATGTGCTTTTGGAGTGTGAGTGAGAGTTGGAGCGGTGGACGGTGCTTTCTGAGTTTGATGAGGTGGTGGAGGAGCCATCTAAGGACCTCGATCTGCGCCGACGCATGTCGGTTGCATGAGGGGAGGTATGTCGAAGGCTTCTTGAAGGCCTCGAGTCGGATCCCGAGCCAGAGCCTGATGCATTCGGCGGCGTCAGGTCCCACCGCTTTCCCTGTCCTTTCCAGCAGCATTAGCAGCAGCCACTTGCTTCTCCCACTCACTTCCCCAATCCCAGCCAGCCACCCTTTTATTTCTGCCATCACCACCTTCCGCAGTAGTATTCAAAGTCCTGGACTCCATCCTAGGCGTCAACGGCCCATCCTCATCCTCCTCCATGAGCGCATCCATACCTATCATCCCGCTCGGAGGCGGTTTAGACATTGTAGGCTTTTTACGTGGGGTAACTGTGGATGTACCTGTGGCTATAGCTGTGGAAGGCGGGGTGGAAGGCGGAGTGGGGATAGAATGTGAAGGCGTATCACTAGAGGTAGCGGATTTTGCTTTGGCATTGGCGTTGGCATGCCCATGAGCGTCTGATACAGGACGGGAGCTTATGCTGCTGCTAGTGGTAGGAAGGGGTTTACTTGTACTTGTCTTCGGAGCCGGAGGTGCGGAAGCATGTCTAGCGCTTTTTTGTGTCGGGGACGAGGACGAGAACGGTGTGGGCACTGACCCTTGGTGCGCCGGCGAAGCCACAGCCGGAGACGATCTATGCCTCTCAGTACTCTGAGAGGCAGAAGCAGAACCGCTGGGAGACGTTTTTAGACTTGAATGCCCATTCGAAGCAGAGGCGGAAGAAGACGAGGAAGACTTTACATGCGGCGTACTAGCAGCTGCAGGTTCACCAGAAGATACAGAAGCAAACGCCGAGAACGTGTGTGGTTGTTTGGGAGAGACATACGTCTTGGTCGGTCGAGCGGTGGCAGAGGCGGACGGTTTGTTGGAGGGGAGGATGGTGACTGTTCCATAACCGACGGTGTCTTTATCTTTAGAGTGCTTGTCCTTCTCCCTCTCTTTGCTTTTTGTGCTTGAGGTTGGAGTTGCTGTGTCTGATGCTGAAGTTGAATTGGGAATTTGAGAAGTTGATGCGGAGGTTATACTTTTCTTTGGTGTAGTAGTACTTGAGCTGGAAGCTCCTTCAAGATTTTGAATAGAGGAGACACTGGATTTCGTCGCCTTGTAGGAACTCGGTGCATTTGAACCCGTTGGTTGAGATACAGTTTTCTTGCCCTGATCTGTCAAACTTCTATGCTTCGAACTTGTAGAGGTACTCCTCGCCGCTACCTTTGAGTGATTTGAATTGCTAGGGTGCGGGGAGGTGTGTAAAGTAGTCTCTCTTGACTCTACATCATCCGAAAAGACCGAGTGCGCCTCAAGGCTGTTGGAAGAAAGACTCGAGTTAGAAGAAAGGACCCGAGGCTGTGCTTTAGAACTCGAAGTTGAAGGTGTACGTGTAGACGGAACAGCAGCCGGAGTATGGGCGATAGCACTCGAACCGCCAGATACCTTTGGCACGGGATGTTCAGCGGTATCAGGAATCTGCAGAGGCTGGTGTGAGTCCGAAGAGGTAAGCGACCTTCGGCTAGGTTTGCGGGATGTGGGGAATTTGACGGTGGCTGTTGATGAGGCCATCGATGTGCGCGGGGAGGTGTTGGGGGTGAAGAAGGCGTCTAGATCAGAGTCGTCGTCGTCGTCATCAAAGTCCGACTCGTCTTTGGCATGAGACTGCGCTCTGGGAAGAGGAGGCGCCCTGTGAGGGTTGGATGATGATGAGTGCTGCTCAAACACGCTCAGCTCCATTGTTGGACTGAAGAGGAAAGTAAATGGACCCACGATGATAGGTTCTGGCCGTTTCGATACCGCGGGCGCTGTGGTCGCATATCCATTAGCACCGACCTCCATTCTCTCAGCCTGTGCCATACTGGCAGCAATTCTAATCATCTCCTGCTTTGTCGAATAATAATCCTTCTTGACAGGCCTCGTGGTGTTCGCGTGATTGCTGGGGGTCGGGTTATTCTTGCCATCGACACTGTGGCCATTGCTATATGTCTGGGACGGCAGATTGAGGATGCTCTGCACCAGGGTCGGTTTGGTCATCGATGGCGGCAGCGGTGAAAGGAGTTCAGCTGCCAAGACAAACGGAGACAGACTTCATTTCGCCGCACTAATTAGGAAGGTCCTAGTCTCTTACGTCACTGCCTCGACATCATGCCTTGTTCATCTATCATGTCGAGCTCTAGCTATCCAGTAATATTCACCCCCGAGTACAGTTTATAGCCCACTCCAGTCAATGCAACAGATACATTTTGTCGAGTCGGTGAATCTGAACAGGTCTTGAAAGACAGAGGTCAGAGCCGCGACAATGACCTCTCAGCAAGTTTAACTAGGAGGCATCTCAGACAAGCAGCTAGATATATGAGCGATATCTTTCACGAGATAGTATATACGCATCCACGTCAAGAACAAAAAACCACTCAGATAAGGTAGTGAAGAGAACGTTCAAAGACATCGCGCAAAGTTGTTTCACTTTGCCCTGTCCTCGTTCAAAAGAAAATGCACCATGCATAAATGTTAGACATCGGCTTACCGGCCACAACAATCCGCTATTGCCGCAGCGGTTTTTTTTCTCTATAGAGTACATTTCTACGACAAATTTACCTTGAAACGTCATGATTCAATATTCACGAGGTGCAGCCATATTTCCATTTATTTCTCTTTCATCCTGAGAGGCCAAAGGGAATGTCCAAAAACGGAATAATATTGTTTCCCCTTTCTCCAATTGGCCGTCGTCCAAATGTAGGAAATCACGCCACACAAAGCAGTATGGTGTTATAAACAAGAAATCGCCAGTGTACAGTGTAAAGCTATGGCCGTATACTTGGTCACCAGTCCTTCGTTGAGCAGTGCTAGAATAATGCCAAAACGAGATACAGAGGTTGGACATAGGCAGGTCAATCTCAGATCAAAGAAACGGTTCATTGTACCAGGGTATTTTACAGCTGACCCTGGTGCGATCGACATCGACAAAAAATAAATTCAGCCACCTACTGAGGATCTTAGAGAAGCGCGTTGAAGGGTGGAATGTTTTTGTCATGGGCAGAAATGCCAGCTGACCTTTGATGTAATCGATGTCGACGTGAAGTATATTCATCTGTCTACGGAGAACCTTAGAGAAATGCGTCACCATACAAGCAATATTTGGCAGTCTCACGAGAGCCGACAGGGGCATGGTGTGTTATGGAGAACTCGACAATATGAGATACAACGACAACAGTAGGCGAGACGATCAACTACAGTCTCGAGCACGTTGCAAGTAAAGCTCAGAAAAGCCGACCAATAGGAACAAGCGGTCAGTGCTGCCGATTCCCTATTCCTCTTAGTAGCGACGTAACTCGTTGCATGAATAGCGGGTCTACGATGACTTCCCTGTGCTTAGGATAACGTCTGATTGAAGCATCCCAAGAAGAATCCGGTGGGAAAACACACATTTCCTCATCCCAGGCATCACCTATGTCAGAAGAAAATGTACGTAGCAGGCCATTAGACCTCAAGATTTCAAGAATTAAACGCAGCACTCACTTCCTTGGATGAAAGAGATATCAAGTAAACCTGCGAGTTCTAGTTACGGCAGGTGATTAAATGCGCAATCTTTCTCCTCCGAAGTCCGATTGGGCTTCATATCGATGTAGGCCACCCGAACAACAAATCTACGCAGGCATGGAAATTGCCCAGAGGATATGAGGTCTGCTAATTCTCTCCAGAAGGCATTAGTAGTATTAGCACCGGTATCAGCATCTTCAATACCACAGGACTCTTTGTCACTGGGAGAGATATCCAGTACATGAATCTTGAGCTCTTCGATGAGTCTTGAATGGGATGTTGAGATAGTCTTGAGAAGTTGAATATATCATCGTAAGGCCCCTCCATCGGAGCTACAACGTATATGAATGTAGAGTCTTTTCAATGCTGCCAAGTTTCCTAGGTCAATGGGTTCTACAGTGTCATCATAAGCAACTGTGAAGATGTAAACGGAAAGAAGAGCATGCATTATTAAGGTGATTTAATATAACTTTTATTACCAGACAAACGTACCATCATCGCATGGATAGAAAGAGAACTCTTCAAGTGTACTTGGTTAAGTCTCCAGGATCCGAAGAGTATAATGATGCTCGTCCATGGAGCTTGTAGTTTCCACAACCAACTTCTTTAGCTTGGACATCTTGACATGATTCCTCGGGTGCAACAGCCAGGAGGACCAACCGCGAGGGTCGGATTCGGATTCGAGCAGATCCTTATGGAAGTCTTCATCAAGGCAGACTCGAAGTGAGTCGAGAAAGATGGGGCAATGCTGATTGAACGGGATACCCCTTTCGGTCAGGAAGTCGGGTTCTTTCAGCGACAAGTGCCTGGCACCGATGCAATGTTCCGCTAAAAGGATACATGCATTGGTGACATCAAGTTATGTCAGGGAAGGAAATTGCAAGACAGTAATCAAGGAAGAGCGAAGCTCAGGAGACAAAATCGATCCGTCACCCACAAACGTTAGAATCATCGCCTTCAAACATCGACGAAAGGGTAAGCAAAAAACTAGACCATTGCCCTGCCGCTCCATTTTGGCTTCCAGCTCGTCCTCGTCCTCTTCTCACTCAAGGTCAGTTCCCTCGTAAAGATCGACCAACTCCAGTCGACGAACGTATAGAGCGATGTGAGGAGAGACCTTGAGTGTTTCTCGAAGCTCGAAAGCGGGTTGTCCTTTGTAGGTGCTTTTCATTTTGTCCTTAGTTAGGACGATATTGGCAAATAGATATTTTTGAGACGTAGTGACGAGGCTTCGGCAAGTGAGAGAAGCGTCATCGTATTATTTGAAAGGTGTTTAATTATCTCGCCTTTAATTTCTTGGGGTATCTTGGTGAAAGACATCTTCGCTGTGAGCCTGCGACGCGAAAATCTTAGGGACAAGGTATTTTGAATATATACGCAATGGCAGGAGTGTGAGTGCGGAAGAACGCGCTACATAACATCATGTGGTCTTTGTGACAAATCTGCAAAAAGTAAACGGTAGTGACTAGGCTGGTGTCCAACCTGTCTATGAAGATGAAATCTGTCGATAGACAGGCTGGTGTATCTGAGTTTAAATCCCCGTAGCGCGCATTTCCCACGCGGTTTGGCTGAGGCATTTTAAAATGGCTTAGGTGGAATCTGGCCAACCCTAAACTACACTCCCTCTACCGCGCTCCCTGCCTCCCATCCGCCTCATCCTCTCCATGATTCCCAAGACTTCCGCTGAGATCCTTGCTGCTGCGAAGCCACCACCGGCCAAAAAGTCCAGAAAGAAGCGCGCACCACTATTCAGCACGCAAACATCGACGTTCTCCGTCACGGAACTGACTTTGACTGCAACGGAACAATCAACATCGGCAGCGTCGCTTTTACAGCCGCCTATCCTCGCTGGATCGTCCCAACCTCACGAGGAGTTGCAATTCGAACCTCCGGTAACCTCAGAGTCATTTGAAGTCTTTCAGAAGGTGATGGTGGATGGGAATGAGGGATTGGATGGGAGTGAGGGATTGGAGACTATGTTCGGGGTTTTTTCTTTGTTTTTGATTTGTATATCCCAATATATTCCATTCAGCTTTTCACACTCAGAGGTCCTGTCCCGACATTGTCGCCATTACTGCACGCAGTTGAAATTCCCGAGGTATCATGCGAGACCCAGATGTAGTCCAGAGCAAGAGACAGCTTCGAAGACCAACATAAGTTTGCTTTTCGTCGTATCCAGACCAGAATTGTTGAGCAGGAGCGAGTTCAGCTGGTATCCGAGCCTGGTATTCTTGTAGGAGAAGTTCAGTTGGCAAATCGCGTATATTTTTGAGAGCTTCATGTAGAGAATCTGTGTTAGGGTCCATGGCAATGTGTTTTCATGAGCCAGATGCCCTACGGCGCGCACCTGGCGCGGACAATACGAGGGAAGACGCGACGCGACGCGTCTTGCTGAGGAGCGAGTTTAGGGTTGGCCAAATTCCACCTAAGCCAAATTCAAACACCTCAGCCAAACCGCGTGGGAAATGCGCGCTACGGGGATTTAAACTCAGATACACCGGTCTGTCTATCGACAGATTACAGCTTGCTGCTTCATAGACAGATCGGCCTCCGGTCTAGGTAGTGACAAAGTTTGGACAAAGTTAACTTGACAACTTGAAAAGTAGTGATTATGGCACCCAATATCCCTTCTCGTTGAACGATATGGAGCGTAGTTTTTGTATTGCCTGTTGCCCACTTGTCCGCATCTTACCGTCAACCTTTGGTCAACCTAACGGTCCAGGGTGTTACTAATACTATGCGGGCCTGTGACTCATCGGTTGCTGCTCGATTGACTCCTGAGCCCAGGTATCAACAGCAGCCTTTCAGCAGTAAAGCTTAAATCACGCATCGATGCTCATTTCCGCACTTAGCCCGGCATCATGCTGGTCCACCGTTTCGCAGCAATATGACGTATTGAATGTTCCTTCCTCGAGTACAGCAAATGTTGAAAGAGTCATTGAGCTGCCAGTGGTTAAGCAAAACACAGGTGGCCACATCTTTCCTAAGTCCATCCCCACGTTTTTATCCTTCGACAAGGAAAGGATCATCATGTATCAACCATGGAAATTTGGCGAGCAAACATTGAAGGAGAGGTGAAGAGGGGACTTTGAAGCCAGGTGCGAAATGAACGAAATGGACGGCGTTGTCGTTGCTGCTGGTATCAGGGTGGCGGTACGCTCCGAAACCTCCGTTGGAAGCAGTAGAATTGATGCTTGGGTTATCGCTACTGTATGCAGTTGTGGAGGAAAATCCTAAGTTAGAGCGGGTAAAGACGTAAAGAAAACACCCTTCATTGCCTTCAGGTAAATGTCCATGATATGGACTCTGGTGGCTGCCAGTGGTCCGAGTGAAAATGAGGAGCGTGTTTAATGCGACGCAGAACAGTGACCAAAGAAATGAAGATACGTGGCGGTGTCGACATGTATGCGAGGTGTGGCCGGCGAAACAGAAAAATCGTAAACACTAGTCTGAAACAAGCAACCACTTCTACATCCTATAGTCCAGCGAACCACAAGAGTTGATAGACTAGGAAGTGTTGGTGTATGAATGTGGGGCAATATAAAATGCAATGAACCCTTACCCATGCAGAGTTGCTCTGAGATGAGAAGTGCTGAGAATAGGGTTGTCGAGTGATGCCATGATTGTCCATGAAGATACGTAAGTGTGAAATGCCACAGGCGTGGAGGCGGAAGGTTTGGTGGTTGACTCACTACTTGCTAGCCACAAGGATATGTTTTAAGATCATTTTTCGGTCCGGTCTTTCGTCGGTAGTTGGTGTTGATTATTCTAACTGAGCTGGTTAGAAGCAAAAGGCACTACGAGAATTTTTGTAGTAAGTAGCAGCTCGACAATGCGAGAACTTACGAAAGAGAGCATTTGAATATGTTGAATAGCGGTGTCCAAGGGTTGGGAGGCAAGTGATCACTTCAGAAGTGATAGGTGTCAATGTGCCGATGGCTTGATAATCCATCGATAACATTTACACCAAATGTGTATAGATTAAATCACTAACAAGAAGCGAAAAAAAATCAAGACGCTAGGAGGCAAAAAGCCGAAGAGAGACACGGGAACCAAATCACAGGGTAAAAGTGGTCTCCTCGGACCTAAGAATAAATCATAAGGGGACAGAAACGGGGTTCTGAATCTTTTGATTTCAGATCCAAATTCGGTCAAGAAACGCGCTGGTCCTGGTCGATAGTTGAGGCCGAAGAAGACAGCGAACCTAGCAAGCAGGATGAAGGATGGTTCTGCCTTTGACCATATGTATGCCACCCAGTAGCAGACCGATTTCATAACTAGAGACCAGGGATGTCTCGTTGCTGTGTAAAAAAATCGGATCAGCTGAGGCGAACCCTGTACCCAATATGAGGGCGCAAAAAAGATCATTCCAAGAATCTTCATTATACACAAGTCTGGGGAGCTGGGACGTGTGTACAAAGGAGCCAATTAAAATCCAGCTGGAAGTACGAGTCAGGAAAGTGGGGCTGTGAGGGGGCGTAACAAGGCCGACAGATCAAGGTTCGAATGCAATACCGGTTGGAGATAATTCTCGGGCAATATGAAGGGCTCATTTCAAATGGCCTCGCCAATTTCGAGGGGCACTCCAGCAATTGCAAGAATTCTGGAACAAGCTATCCAGATTAGATTTCAAAGAGTCGAGAGGCGGGTGCCTTGGGAATGCTATAGGGGACAAGAAGTTGGCCATGGCGATGTGTCGGTGTGTGATATGCCATGTCCTTGAGAAGCAACTTGAATGAGAGGAGTGTGTCCCAAAAGTAAGCAACCCTCCGATGGAGAGCTACAAAGTGGAATGCAACAAGCTTTTCCCTGGATGTATGATTGCGAGACTGACTGTTCCCAGCTGGAGTCGAACTTCGCTGAAGATGATTCGAACCATGCAAGGATCTGCAGTCGCCAGTGTCACACCGCACGATCGTAACCTCACGTGGATGCCATGAAGAGGCGCGTTTCACTTTGTCTCCGTCTGCCCTTGAACCTTGCGTACAACTTCGAATCCCTCCACTATGCAACTCTCAGTTTTATCGCCGCTCTGCTCAGCCCGCGGGGACATCTGCCTCTCCAAGACTTTTATCTTCTTGGCGCAGCACAAATTCATCAATCACAAGGTTCAAAATTTCTGTCAGAACGCGCCCACAAACGATTAGGAAAGCATCGCACCGCATGCTTACAAGTCTTTCTCGGGACACGCGGCCTTTTTTCCCAGCCCATCTTCTTGGTTTGGTCCCGTGGATCTGCGTCCTAGGGTTTAACCGCAGTCTGGCGGGTCTAGCACACCAGAAATGCGTCAGGAAAGTTGGCAACGCATTCCCAGACAAACAGGCTTGGAGATTTATCTGCTTGCTAGTGACATGAGCTACCAGCCGCATATCCGCTTCGAGTATCTCGGCCATGGCGACCAAATGGCGACCCTCCGATCCTTGTCAGGGTCGGGTGCATTAGTAAGACTTTTTTTTGCTTTCCTGGAAGTTGTTGCTCCTTCAAGCAATTTCCAAATGCTTGGCAGTCCAGAATCAAGGTCCCAAGGAATGGTGTACGTTTTCTTGGCGGGCGAACGGCAAGACCACTCCACAACAAGGACAATTACACCCTCGAGGTTTAAAAGGGCAGCCAAGTCTTGTCAGCCTCTTCATTCCCCGACTTTACTTTCTCCCCAGAGGAGGGTTGACTGCCATCCGTCCTTGCGAGGTCTGGAGCGCCTAAGGTCAACTGTCTTCGTTGCTCGATGTCGTGGCTGGGTTCGACTCAGGCATGTCGCGTGCTCTAATAAAGCAACGTCGGCAGGCAGAGTCGTTCCTCCAAGAGCACTTAGACCTTGGACAGCGGCACACCTACCCCCTGTTTTCTAACCATCACTCATTGGGGGACGAAAACTTGGGGGTTTCAAGGTCTGACCCTGTTCAAAAGGGTAAGTCCCACTTGAGCCGCGCCTCGTCGTCGCCAAGTGGGACGCCGCAAACTTTGTAAGTTTTTTTAGCTGCTACGTATACTCGCCCCTTTCTGACGCTCTTTTCTTCTTATCTAGCGACAATGTTCTCAGGATTTCGGGTTCGTTTCTTGTTCTGCCTTTCTTTTTCCTGCGGGGGTGTTCTGGCTGCACTGTCTGTGGTCGGGGCGTCTCGTCGTGCTCCCTTGTCAGGGTCACAGTAGCCGGGCTGTGCCTTTGACAGTCGACCGCTCAGAGTGCGAAACCCTTGGGCATTATGGTTGGTTGACCTCCCTACCTCGTTTCTCTCTCTTGAGGCCGAGGTAAAGTGAATGAGGACCTATTCCATCGTGCTCAAAATAATGGCCACGACAACGACACATCCTCGATAGTGAGCCTTTGTGACCGCCATGTCCCTTTTCAACTGACCTTCCATTCTTTTCACAGCAAAGGTCTTTTCTTTCGCTTCGTTTCTGGGGAGATTCTGGCTGCAGTATGCCCTCACTGCCTGTGGTCAGAGTCTCGTCGCGCTCCCTTGCCAGGGTCCCAGCGTCTGGTTTCGACTGCGCCTTTGGCAGCCGCGCCGGTAGAGCACGAAACCCTTGGGCGCTACGGATGGTCGATCCCATTTGTTCACGCTTAAAAGACCAGTTTTTGCTTACTTTGCTAGAGTGCATCGCTGACAACGCATTGCTTCCTCGACTGGCTGGTCAAACGCCAGGTCGGTCGGCACTACTTGTGACGCTAAACTAAACAGCGAGTTGTTATTGATATTGACCTCTCTCATTGCCCGGCTCTATTTCTATTTCAGCAGCACTCTTTTTTTCTTTTTTTCTCCCCGTTTCCTCAGAATTCAAATATCGCAGGGAAATCCTGAGGTATATGGGTTCGTCTACCCTTTTCTCCGGGTGGGAGAGCTTGGCTCTCTTTAGTGCTCCCTTGTCGTGGGCCCGGGGCTGGGTTCGATTTTGCAAAAAGTCGTTCCTCCAAAAGCACTTTTGTAGTCTTTCCACAATCAAATGCGAGTTTTTTCTTCGTTCTCGTGTTCCTCATTGACTAACATTCCTTTTTTTTCAACAGACAGACCTACTACAGTGTTGGTTTCTTTTTATTTTTCTGGTGTGTGCTCCCTTGCTAGGGTCCCAGGGCCGTGGTTCTTCACCTTCAATGGAGTCGTCCGCGCCGGAGCATGAAACCCCTTGAGCGCTATGGATGATGAACTTCCTACCAACCCATGCCCGTCTAGGCGGAAGCCTTGGTAAAGATATTAGTTCTTATTCATTTGCTCTTAAAAGGCCAGCTTTGTTTTGCATTGCTGGCAAGTACTTGTCTCGCATGAGCGTCGCGTCGCCAAGTGGGACCCCACAACTTTCGAAGGTGAGTTCCTTTTTTTCCTTCGCTTTGTTCCTCATTGACCGTTTTTTTCCTTCGTCGACAGCGACACCACCACATCGGGCTTGATCTTTTTTTCTGTTTTTCTCTGGCTCTCCTGGCTTATGCTCCCTTGCTAGGGTTCCAGTACCAGCTCGTCCTGGTAAGAGCATGACATCCTTGGGCGCCATAGGTGATTGAGCCGCCTACCATCTGGTTCCTTTATACGGAGCCATGGTAAAGTTAATCGGCTCTCATCTTCGTGGCGCTCAAAAGGCCAGCCTTTGCTTACTTAGTTAGAGTGCATCGCTGGTGACAGTGCTTCTTGACCGGCTTGTTAGACGTGCGACATGAAAGTGAAAAAGTGAGTCCCTTTTACGATTGTCACATTTCTTATCACCTGACTCTTTGCTTCACAGCACTACACCAACATCATACCACGAAATCGGACTGGACGGTCACAAAATACGTCTTGTCGCAGTCTACATGTAAGTCAACGTTTTTCATTCCCTGCGCCTTTACCATACCTTGTTTTCTTCACTCGGAACCCAACCATTGCAAAAGAAATCTTGCAATCGGATGATTCCATCTTTCCCCGGGGCGGAGAGGCTGTCTACTGCATATTTCTATGCATGTGGGCGGAGTGGTTGCTGCCATCGCTTTTGCGGCTGTAGCGACCTTAACTCTCTGAGTTGTGTTCCCTTGACATGGGTTCGGGGCTGGGCTTGGGCGCGATAGACCGCGCCTCCAGTCTCCAAAAGCATGCGACATGTTTTAGTACTTCAGCAGTGGCTTCGACTGTACTGTGGATTAGAATTTATATATATATATCTTTCCAATCTGTATCGCTTTCATTTCAATGGTGGCTGGCTGAATAATGAAGGGAAACTGGAAGACGGCAACATGATTTTCAGCGGCAGAACTGGGAAGTGTCAACTATCAACAGAATCTAACTTAAGTATCATCCAATGATTCGGTTTAGGAGATCGGATGGCTGAGGGCGCGCACACCGGATATTCACTGCCACTCCCAAGATATACATAGTATTAAGAGATGAAAGTAGTGGGGTACGATTCATGCACGAACTCGAAGATATCTCAAGCTAAACTTTGAATACATTTCATTGAAGACATGATTAGTACTAAACAATGCACACTCAAGTGTACAAAAAGCGTTATAGTTAATGCCTAACTTTCTTCATGGCTGAGCCATCGCCACTCAAAGTGGCCGTTCTGGCTGATTCCCTGGTTTTGGCCAGTTCTTCAAAGACCGAGGTGAATCCATCTTGTCCATGAAAATTTCCACTAATGTGATGAACTTCGCTTCTCCAAATTCCTGATTGTCGAGAAGGTCCGAAAGCTCCTTTCTAGTGCGCGCCTTGTATGAACGCGAAGCTGTTCCGTCGAAGTCACCAAGGACCTTGAGCAACCCAGCGTAATCCCAATTTGCAAGGTCAGGATATTTCCTATCCCATATGAATGAGAATCAAAAGTAAGTTTGGGGATATGATCCTCACCTCTGTGCGCCCTCTGCGTGAAGGAGACGCTCGGTGGTGTAGCCGCCGTTGTTAAGGACAAAAATGATGGGTTTTACGCCTGTGCGAATCAAGGAAGATAGCTCCTGAACTGTCATTTGCCTGTATGCGTTCATTGGGACCTACTCTCTCAATGGAAAGAAGAAAGAAACACCTACAGACTTCCATCACCAACAAAGACGACGGTTCGTCTAGGTGCACCTTCTTTAATCGCAAGGCAGGCACCAAGTGCAGCACCTATCGTTTGACGAAAAAAAGGCATCATTGTCGATTTTTTTCATCACAACAGGAACCGGACAACTTACCAACGGCCCATCCAATGCTGGCCCATCGCATTTGTGACAGCAAGTCGGAGCCACTTGGCAGGCGTACGTCGACTATTGCAAATTGGGCAGTGCCTGAAGTAAAAGAGAATATATATATATATATTATAATCAAGCAATCAAAACAACTCACCGGTCTCCGCTAGGATGACGTCGTTGGGCTTAAAAAACTGGCCAACACGAGGCCAAAGCCAATCATGTGTAATTACAGAGGAACCATCTTGAGGTACCACATTGTCGAACTTAGGGACGGGAATTTGGCTTGCAGTGCCGTGGAAGCGCTGTAGCTGAGCGCCAAGTTTTGGGAGCAGCTGTTTCATCCCAACACCAGGGAACACTGCGTCTTGGATTTTTGTATGATCAGGGTAAAGCTTTAAGTTTTTGTCATCGTTAGTAATTACGCCATAGGTGTCATTTCCAAGAAAGTGGTGACTGACTTCGATCATGCATTCGGTGGGTATGTCATAGTTGTAATTACCCGTATTGAAGTCGCCAGGAAAAGGGCCTATCAACAGGACAAGGTTTGCCTCCTCAACCTTTTGTTTGACCTCATGACTGCTCAATTCGGATCCCCAGTAGATCTAACACGACATATTAATGTTAAACCACAATTCGGCTGATAGATTATCAAACACTTACCCCTCCATAACGGTCATAAGTTTCGCTAATAATTGACTTCCCGCACGGAGTAGCGTAAACAGGAAATCCTGTTACTTGTAACAAATCTTTCACTTCCTGGACGACATCATAGCGAATGGCGCCAAGGTCGACGAGGACCACGACATCAGACGATCCAGTTTGCGAGAGGGCCTTCGCAAAGAGTGAGGTAATGCGGTTGACGACAAATTGTTCGGCAGCAGGATCATTTTGGGACACATGTCGGCTTAGTGGGTACTGCAGGGACTCCGAAGATATATTTACGCCGGCAAGGTCGGTTGGAAGTGCCAAATACGCAGGGCGTGACTAGAACGGGTCTGGGTTCAGCAAAATTTCAGTGGTGAGCGACCATATATCTAAACCTTTGAAATGCACTCGATGAGAAGTCGGTCGATCTTGGAGGCTGCATCTTTCTTGGTCAAAATTGTCCATATAGACGTGATCTGCTGAGAAGCAGCCATAAATGGATCGAATCTGAAGAATAGAGGGTTGACTCAAACGGCTGCACGAATAGTGATAGTGATATCCTACCTTGCATCACCAAGAGTATGATCAACCAGGGTCTTTTCCTTTTGCTGAGCAGTGCTCGGAACTCCGACAATGTGGAGCATAGGAACTTCCTCAGAAACGGCTGAGGTACTAAGATTTAGCGAGAGTATCGGAATGCCTGACTAAACTAACCCCCCGCAATACCGTTCAAGGCAGAGAGTTCACCCACTCCAAAACTACATAAGTATGTGATGACAGTTCAAACCAAATTCCTAGGAACAGAAACAACAACAACAACAACGCACATAGTAAGACAGACGCCAAGGGATCGCTTGACACGAGCATAACCATCGGCCGCGTAGGCTGAGTTAAGTTCATTGCTGTTGAGCGTTGAATTTCATTGATGTTTTAGCAGAGTGGACAATGAACTGATACGCACCAGCCTCCGATCCAGGCGATTTTTTTTAAATCTTCAATTTTGTCCTGATAGCATGTGCCCTTAGCATTCGACCTAAATTCACTTGCATTAGCACGAGCGACTTACACAAAAAGGGAGGTTAAGTTCTCCTGGAACTCCAAACATGTGCTAAAACAAGACTGTCAGATTACAATGAGTAGAACAGGATCAAAACATTTAACACCTTGACGCCTAGTTGATCAAGCCTCGTGAGGAGGTACTCTGCAATGGTAATCATTTCTGCGTTGAGAGAAGAAAAATGTATCGCTCAGTGAAGATACCAGTGGTTTTGTAGAGAAAAAAATATGAATCAAGCGATTGTGCTCTGTGTCAACCCAGGAACCGGCGATTGAATCCTCCGTCGACGTAAGTATGTAGACTCCACTGATTATTCTGTTTTCGCCCATTCTAGCAACCGGTATTTGAACCCTCCGCCAGGACCCTAAGGCGAATCACTGGTTCAGCTGATGGTACCGAGGCCACTTTTGACATGATTTCACACTGAATGACAGGAGTCTTGGAAGGAGAAGCAAAGCTAGAAGCTGTGTCTTTAGCTCTGGTGGCTTCGATAGGTAAGGAACTGTTCCTAGTATATCGACGTGACGAAAGACCTTTAACCATGATCATGACTTTGATACGATTGAAGATGAAAGTGCGATTTTCTGAATTTCTAATATCTGATTCAATTGGACGTGGAATAATTAGAACGGTCACGTGATGATACAATGTTCCGCGATTCAGATTAATTTTTGATTCTTGAAGGCAGAAATGCAGAAATGACATGTATACGTACTTATCAATAGATTCTGCCTTGTCATGAAGACTGATTAGGAGCAATATGAGCCACGAGATCTGCCATGCGGTAAAAAACTACCTGCGAGGACGTCCTGGATAGTCTTGAATAGTATTCCGGAGAAAGTTATGACCCGTGGTCTTGTATAATATGAAGAGCCGTCCCCAGCTGCCCTCCTTCCTCAAACGTCCCCACCATGGCACCATCTTTCCACAGTAAAATAGCCCAGCATATCGTCGAGCTTGAGCTCGAAGAAATTTCCAAGAGGAATCCTCTTTTGGGTGATCACCCAGTCTCCCGAAGCCATATCTCTTGGGATATGCTTATCGACACTCCCAATGACGCAAATGACTCTGATACTCTCTTCCCCGATGATCTTTCTACTCATCTCCCATCGCCTCCCCCTTCCAACTTTGTTCGTTCTTCAACTGAAGCGGAGAATGGTATCACTGAACCAGTAGCTATTATCGGTGCTGGCGTTGCCGGATTACGCGTCGCCATGATGTTGAAATACCTGGGGATCCCCTACGTGGTCTACGAGGCTAGTGAACGCTACGGTGGTCGGGTCTATACATACCATTTCAAGGAACGGGAAGGCGAACCGGCATCAACCCAAAATTATTTTGACGTAGGTGCTATGAGGTTTCCGGACAACGCGGCGAATGCCAGGACGTTTGAGTTGTTCAAAGAGCTGGGGATAACGAAGGAGGGCGGAGAAGGAGGCAAGTTATTACCCTATCAGTTGAACACCGATGAAAACGTTCTGCTCTTCAACGGTGAGAACCACTTGTATATCCCTTGAAGAAGCAGAATAATAAATGTTGCCCGATAGATATCCACAAGACTGTGGCCCAAATCAACAAGCAACCTGGGCAGGACCACTTCAACGACGGAGTGACCAAAGGGGGTTTGGTAGGTACTCTTTGCTTTCTTCCTCTGCCGGAAGCTCACGCCGGAAATGCCACATAGGTTCCGGACGAATATATCAAGAAGAAGTACGTGAAACCGAATGGCGAGGTACTCTACGGCGTGGATGCGTGTCTTGGGGCGGCCTTTGAGCCATACAAGTTCCTGCTTGCGCGAGATTACAAGTTGGGATGGGAACTCCTGATGCAGCACGACTCCCGTTCTACTAGGGGACACCTACTTGACATCATGAGGTACCCAGCAGAGGTCGTGCAATGGATGGAGACCAGAGATAGCGGCAGTAACGCATACGAGGACGCGTTCACAGAAGTGAGTTCCCTATATACCCTCCATTTCGGCGGGCCCAAGCTGACATATTTTTCCTTCAGAGCATCATCGACTCTCTAGAATTTGATTACCCTACCGGCTACTCCGATGACGGAAATCCCGAACCCGGGGACATAGAATGGTGGTGCATCGAGGGCGGCACCTCACGAAGGCCATGTACAAATCTTTAGGTCCAACTCCGAATGTACTCACATCCCACCAAGTGACTTCGATCTCGAAGGGCCAAGATGTCAAGGCCCCTCTGGAGATCGTGATATCAGGGCTGGCGTCACTGCTGCCCATCAAAGCGTCTCATGTCGTCTCGACTGTGTCCCTCTCTTGCTTGCGCACCATCAACACATCCCGTTGCGACTTGGACTATAATCAGAAGACGGCCCTTCGATCGCTGAAGTACGGTACGGGTGTGAAAGTAGGAATCAAGTTCAGGACGCGCTGGTGGCAAGGACAAACTTTCGAAAAGCAAGGCGGATCGAGCAAGACCGACAGACAAAGTCGCGTGGTCGTGTATCCGAGCTACGGCGTAGATGGTCCGGCAGATTCTCCGGGAGTATTGATAGCAACGTATGCCTGGTACATATCATCTCTGTTTTCTCCATCAGAAGTCATCGAACTGACGTCCTAATGAAGGAACCAAGACGCATTCCGCTTCGGTTCACTCATCGAGCCCAAAGACTGGGGAAAAAATCACGAAGTCGAATCTTCGAGTCTTGATCCCAACCGTGAACGTCCAGCTTCCGAAGAGTTCCTCCTCAATCAATTATACGACGATCTGGCCGCAATGCACGGCCAACCTCCCGAGTGGTATCGGCAGCAAACTCTCGACTACTTCGCATATGATTGGTACCACAACCGTTACACCATGGGCGGATACGCATTTTTCGGAGCAGGGCAATTCAGCGACCTCTATCTGGAAATTACGAAACCAGCATCAGACGGGTATTTGCATTTCGGCGGCGAAGCTGCCAGCTGCCATCATGCCTGGATCGGTGGGGCATTGGATTCGGCATGGCGGTGCGTTTGGGAAATTCTCGCGAAGGACGGAACACAGAAGCAAAAGTACTTGTTCCGGAAGAAGTATGGGGCCAAGAAGGAATTCGACAACGCGAAGACCGCCGCATTGCAGTATTATAGAGGGGTCTATGCAAACTCGTTGGAGAAGCCGGGAGGCAATGATGGCACTTTCCACTACCCTTAAACGCCTGTGACGAACACATTTTACCTGCATTAATGTACAGAAATAATGTCATGTATCACCACAAATTTACTGTTGAAATAAGAAATGCTTGCTCGTATGATATGCGGTAATCTTCCCTTAAAAAAACAGCATGGTTATCGACACGGTTGCAGAAAAACACGAAGGAATATTGCTCTTACTTTTGAGTTAATTACTGGAGAGTTACAAGAGGGACCAATAGCAAATTTCTGCCGTCGCAAGCCATCATTGATCATCCTATCCTTCCAATCGCAGTATGGGTGAACCGATTCTAGACGCTGGGAGAGGAACGTGAAGTATAACATAGGAAACGTCCTTCTTTGCTTTTCAAAGTAGTGGTGCTTCTGCGAGGTGTATGCGCAAATTTTCGACAGGTGAGAGCAGTGGATGAAAGCATTTTCATGCCCTCATAAATGGTATCTCGTCTTGAATTTCCGGTAAGTTTCGAGAAGGCCATCCTCGCGGGACATTAGTTTCGATAGACGTCAGTAACTTCATGATCAGCAGACCAGTCGGGACTGGGCGACGCGTACGAATTACCGGCAAACACCGGTAAAGAACATAGTAAGTGGTAATGACTATTATGAATAAGTACTACCTCTTGACCTGATCTCAATACCATTATGTCTCTTCTGTATGCCTTTACCATGGACTTTGACTCATTTTGTTGCAGATTTTTATCATATAGATGGATTGGCTCTATCTCGGGGACCCTACGAAATGGCCATGAAAGGCTCTCTGTGACCTTGGCTCCGCTTGAAGAACATTCTGCATCCTGGACGTCCACTCTCTGAACCTCATCAGATTCGTGGGTTACATGCAATCCCACCAATCTCGCTTAATGCCTGCTTGCATTCAGACCCGCATGTCAATGGGAACAGGAAAAGAATATCACTGTGGGGAAGTTATGCTAGCTGGGAAGTTATGCTAGCTAGTTAAGTCCGATCACACTAATAGCTCATGCTATCTCCTTATCTCTACGTCTCCCACTCATTGACTTCTGTACGAGTACTTTCACCATGTCCGTCAAGAACAGGGATGCAATCCCTGCTCATGGTTCAGAAAAGCTGGACACAGAGGTGATCACTGTCGAGGTGGCCTCGTCCACGAATTCGAGTTGGATGAAGAGACTGGCTACATGGGGTGTAGAAGAACGAGGTCAGTCTTTCTCTTCGTTATCAAATATTGTTTCATAGTGTTCACATGGTATTTGTAGGAATCGTACCAGTTCCTCTGGAAGAGAGAACTGACGAGCAATATAGTAAACTGTGCTTTGTATGGTTTTCCTCCAACTTGACGATTTTAACGTAAACCATGTTCGCCGGACAGTCGAATTCAAAGCTAATTTACTGCCATCTAGCTTTTCTATCGGTACCCTAGGTCCAGTGGTTTTTCAGCTTGGCCTGCGCGACTCGTGTCTTGTGATTCTCCTTTTTAATCTCTTCTGTACTATTTTCCCCGCATATTTGTATGTTCTTCACTCTAAAATCATCAGAAGGCTGATAAATAAATACTCAATACTAATTCGCAGTTCAACATGGGGAGCGCACCTTGGAATGCGCCAAATGACCTTATCACGCTACACCTTTGGGTATTTTCTCTCCCAAAAATAACCGAGCCGAACCTGATAGTCCTTCCTTAGCTACTATGGCGTCATAATACCTTGCATTTTGAATCTTATTGGGATCATTGGGTTCTGTACACTGAATTGCATCCTAGGCGGTCAGGCATTGGCCAGTGTCACGAACGGACATTTAAGCTGGACGTGAGTTCGACAACTTTTAGACATCGAAACACTTATTTAATCTAACCTGCTATTTTGCAGGGTTGGAATTGTGATATTCACTGTCGTCTCAGTCCTGGTTTCGTTTTTTGGTTACAATTTTTTGCACTGGTGAGTTGTGCGCTCTTGGATTAACGATTTGAATCTTGAATTCCAACCTACATCAGGTTTGAAAGATTAGCTTGGATTCCCGTCTTAATTGCGTTCATAATCGCGGCTGCTGTTGGTGGAAAACATTTGCATAATATACCGTCACATGTTCCTGTGACAGCTCCAGCCATCCTCGGTTTTGTTGGGCAACAAGCGGGGTTTATGATTACCTGGTCGGGGTATTCAGCCGATTACGGAGCTTATTTACAACCAGTGGGTTCAAGGTTAGCGACCATTTCGCTACGATTCTCGGAGCACTCATTCGTTCCATCTACAGCTGGAAAGTGTTTACCTACGCTTATCTGGGCCTTTTCCTGCCAAATGTACATTGGGATGAGTTTCATCTGGAGTCTTACTGATTCGAACTCCTCTCAGGTATTTGTGCAATCTTTTGGCGCTGCTGTAGCCATTGCAGCGACGTCGATCCCAGCTTGGAATGACGCATTTGCTGGAGGAAACGTCGGGGGCTTGATAGAAGCCATATACCAACCTCTCGGAAATTTTGGGAAATTTCTGACCGTTATAATGAGCCTCTCTGTGTCGCCAAATCTGGTCTCAATCTTCTACTCAGCTTCGCTAAATTATCAAGTCATCGTTCCTCGTCTGTTTGTTGTGCCACGATACGTTTTCACCCTTCTCACCGCCGCAATGTATGTGCCTTCCTATTTGCAAACATTGCCCAATGGCTTATATATATCATTCTTAGTGTTTTACCTCTTTCGATTGTTGGAGCCCATAGGTTCGACGCTGCTATCACCAACTTCCTTGGACTGATCGGCTACTGGGCCTCGGCATACGTGATTGTGCTCATCATTGAACATGTCTATTTCCGATCCAACAAGTTCTCAAACTACGACTTGGATGTCTGGAATGATCCTAAACGCCTTCCTTGGGGCCTTGGGGCACTTGGTGCAGGCATTCTGTCATTTGCGTTAGTCATTCCATGCATGAGTCAAGTATGGTTTACGGGTCCTATTGCGAAGAAAACAGGTGATCTTGGCTTCGAAGTTGCTCTTGTCCTTAGTGGCATACTTTACCCTCCTATACGGTGGTTAGAGATCAAGTTAATGGGACATCTATAGTGACTTTGTTGGATTCAGGAATAACAAAATAATAGTTTAACTGCAATATTGGGACAGGGCCTTGAGCCTTGAGGGGCCGAGGGGGATCTTCTTGAATTTCTAGGTCTATTAAAGGCTGGAGGATCGTTTGGCGAAGCACTGATTGAGGCGTTTGAAGCATAAAAGTCAGGACGAACTCAAAGGAAAAAGGGCGACGATAATCAATCACAGATAACGTGAATGAGATTTTATGAATGGAAGAGCTAACTGCTTAGAAAGCTGGTGGGATATCTAGCAATCTATCGTCCAAAGGAATGCAGCACATCTTATTCCATCCACTAGATTTCGTCAGACCTCCTACACTCCCTCCTCCCTCACCTAATCCACCAAGCATCAACACGGTGAAATGGAATAAAGCCAATGCTAGAGTGATTAATAGCCCTCTCGTAGGCGAGGAAAATGTCCTACGTCGTCGATTGTCCTGCCCTGATATCTCTGGTGGACGAACATCATAGTCGATTACGGTGTCAACCACAGCGGCTGCGAGAAGTAGAGTTGCGATGACAGGCCGGGGGTGCGTCAGCGGATCAGGGCATATGCGGGGAATCGTCAAGACCTTGATGACAAGCAAAGTACTTCGTAGGAGTCTTAAGCTCAACCCGCTGCGCCCCCCTCGATGCACTATTCCGTTGCGTTTCTTCTTTTTCCTGGGCCTCTCTTTGCGGTACAGAACTCCCATCCAAAAACGCATCCATGTTTTCCAGTTAGCCAAGTCTCTCCAGCTACCTTCTGCCGGGCCTAATATTTCGACGGGGGAAGGCAAGGCGAGGAGCGGAGGACTCCCCGAAATTGGGGCTTCTGACCTTTCTTCAGATATTTGAGAAGCGGAAGAAACAGTCCAAGGTCGCGCCAACGTTAAACTCGGTGACGGACCCAGTGGATCAAACTGAAATTGGCATCAACGAATTTCCTTAGGACAAAATCTCTGATCATACCTTGCCCTCTTGGATAGCAACCTTTACTCTATCGCAGCTCGGCCTCGAAGCGGAGACTTTGTGTAGCAAAGTTTCCAACAAAACGAGGAACGAGCGTGGAAGGCGTCGGCCTTCAAAGCCAGTCACCAAGACTGTATTCGATTTGAACCTAAGAATGAGTGTCAATTGTACTGGGAAGTTGCATCGTGGATCACAAATTGATGTTGTACCCAGGATAATCAGCCACCTCCCTTTCAAGTCTTTCCATTTTTTCTCCTTCTTCGTACGCGCTTATCGGTTGGCCATTGCGTCACCCGCCGCGGCGTACCTAATGAGGTGAAAGGCGAGTTACTAATTTTCTCACCACGGGGGGAGAAATAAAGATAATACCTGTAAGGCAATTTGAAGAATAACATCTTGTGTAATATCATTCCTAAACTCCACATATCAGCCTTAGAATCGATTTGCTGAAGGAGACCGGTCTGCGGCGAAGGAAGGGTCTCTGGGGCGGCATATTCCAACCTGAGATCAAGTTGAGCCTAAGAAAAGTATACAATGATGATGATAACTCACGTCCCAGTGTTCCCTGACCGTACTGTACGTGTGAGTTAATCATATCTCGCGAAGTTCCAAAGTCAGAAAGCATGGCTCGTGGACTAGAGAATGGAGGACGCATGAGTAATCGTTAAATCATGAAGTACACAACTTAAAAAGGTCCATACATGAGCTGTCCCTCGTCCCAAGTTAGGAGAACATTTCCTGGCTTCAGATCAAGGTGCAATATTGATCTGTCGTGCTATTTTTCACTTATCAACTAATAGAAACATCATCGCACCAAGAAAAAGTTACCAAGAATGCCAAACCAGCGACGACATCGTTGAACAGACTCTTTACTTCTTCAGCACTAAGTAAATGAACAGGTTTCCATTCACCCCTTCTTGGTCCTGGTGCAGAACCTTGACTTTCTTCCATCTCTCGTTTGATCCTTTCCTTCTCTTCAGGTGGGGCCCTCTGGTACGCTCGGAAAGCTTTGATACGCGCCGAACGCGACTGAGGATCTTCAGGCTTTGAATTTGCATGCTGCGATTGTGGATGTTGACTATCACCTATCTGGGATGCAAGTTCAGCGAATGACGATGGAGGGGAGGAAGGAGCCGAAGGATTGAAAATTGAGGAGCTTGAGAGCAAGGGATGCATATGTATGTGCGCTGGTTTGCGCCCCAGGCGAACATCGATAAAATCATCGAGGCTATGAAGAACAATCAACGCCATAATAGGATTCTTGAGGTCAATGACATACCTTCCGCCTTCTGCCCATTGCATGAGCACACTGGAATGGATGTAAGTATATTTGTTGGATTTCAGACGTGGAATACCCACTGCAAAGTAGGCACCTTCGGTCCGAAGGAAGAGAACTGGGCATTTTCCAGCCACGCATGACTGGAAAATAAGTTAGACAAAGAAGTTGTGCATCGAGTCAACCTACTTACTGATAGGTTATTATGTTCGGGTGATGTAGCCTCTCTAGCAGCCTAACTTCCCTTAAAATATTGAACAGATACGAATGTGACTCCCCCACTGCGATCTTTTTGACTGCAAAGTGACCAAGCGAGTGTCCGTCAAGCATATGCTAAGAAACAAGTTAAGGGAATATTAAGATGAAGATCGAATAAAAAGCTAACTTGACATAGAAAGACGCTGCCATTTGCACCCATTCCAAGCTTGTACTCTTCCTGGAAGAAAGTCTCGAAATATCCCTCTGCCATCTTTCCAGGTGGAAATGCACCTTTGTGACTTGTGTTCTCCTGCGTTCTAGTTTGGCTTCGTCGGCGCCTGCTCCTACTCTTGGTTCTAGAAGAGCCCCACCTGTCCACTTCTTCGTCATCACTACGAAGACCAGCCCTGAACGTGTGTGGACTTATGCTTGCCCTCCTTGATCCAGACGCAGCAGAAGACGTTTCATTCGCAACTTCAAGCAAACGGAAATAATCCGAAGCTCGAGCGTGGTAGGCGGGATCTGTGCTGACTGCGTCGATGTCTGCGCTTTCCTCATCCTCATCATCGTCCGATGTGTCGAAATGACCCCATCGTCTGAGGACGTCATCATCCTCCTCATCTCGTCTACTACTTTCACCAGTACCAGGGTGTGTTCTTCTGAATCCTATGAAACCCGGAGGTAAAGTCTGCTTGCAGTAGGGGCACAAATCAGATGTCACTCTCGCAGCTGAACTGGACTCTTCTCTCCGTAAACGTCTTGCAACTACAACGCCAGACACCATAGGTTCTAACCCAGAAGCAGGAGTGATAGATAGGGCATGCGAGCGTGGATTGTACAGCACGACCTGGTTGGACGCGTGCAAAATAGGTTGCCACTGTTCTTCATCCTCTTCCTCGGTGGAAGGACGCGAGGAAAGAATCGTCCGAGTGTTTGGAGAAGGAGACATCGTAGAGTGCGCATGTACAGCGATTAAAGCCCTAGAAGGAGGAGTAGAGGGAGTGTTCATAGCTGCTACTTATTTTGTCGCAAACTGGATCCTATATGTCATGTAAATCGTAAGTTCAGTCGTGTCCTCAGCTGCTGCAGTCCAACGACTGTCAGTTATGAAGTGAAAGTAAGTATGCGGTCAGGCACGATTACCTCGTCAACACGCAATACCCAGCTTTAAGGGAACTGGAACGAGTTCAAGAAGGATTTTATACTAATAGGCAAATGGCCAGGCTATTGCTGAAACGTCGACCGTTGAGGTCATGGTTAACATTCTAGTCGGCCCGTGGATAGTACAGCACGTGTTGGCCTCCAGGCTGGTTCCAGAGTCCACAGCCACCAGCGCTCACATGCAGTTGGTATTCAAATGGTGCCTATGTATTCATGAATGATGGTATTAAAGTTGACTGCTAAGTAACGCCTGAGTGACAAATGCAACCGTCCCCGTGGTAGTATGTACAAATTGCAAACGAAATCTTGACCTGATGAAGGCATGCGATCACCGACTCGAACCTCTCCCTGCTTCAATGGTCCTATGGTTGTTTGTAGTATTCCCATTCCGATCCACATCCATACCCTCCGTAGCACGCGCAGCAGCCTCTTTCGCCAGCTCCTCTTCCCTCAAAGTACACGACTGCCACGCGAACCACATCATAGTGCGCAGCTGTAGCACATCCTCCTTCCATACCTTACTCTGATTCTGCTCCCTAAACTCCTTCGTCAGCTTCTCGCACCTGTCGATGTTCTCTGGGCTAACAAAGTCAACTGCAATCTTTATGCAGTCTGACATGTTTGCGACCTATCAAGACGACAGGCAACTATCAAGTTCTGATTATCAGAATAGAATAGAATAAAAGACCGACCTGGTGTGCACATCCTGCTGGGATAAATACTCCATCTCCAGGTCGCTGGTAAACACGATAGCTCTTCACACCGTATTCTTCGAAGAGAGCCTTTCGCAATTCAACGTCTAGGTAAAATTGTTGTCCATGTATGGGGTCGTGCCCAATCATTTGGATCTGCTGAGGCGCTGCACTACTAAAACCAAACAATCTCAGGATGACAGTAAAGGCAACCAACTAGCCATACCTTTTGGAATTTCCAGTCGATGCAGAACCCGCTTGCCCATTCGCTGCGGTCTTTTGGACAGGTTGCCCATACCCATACCTCTTCTTCAAAAATGCCCGGATTTTGTCACTATCTTCCGCTCGGTAGAGATCCCACACGGCATAGCCCTCCGTACCATCCGCACAAGGTTCGGCGTGTAACATCACATTGAAAGCGTCAGCCATGTCCATGTGCAACCTTGTAGAACCTTTGCTACCTGGCTCTTGTGAGGAAGCCATGGAGTTGTACATCTTAGGACCCAAGTCCGGTTTAACAGTGTTGGAGGGAAATGTGAGCCGATGTTATAAACACCATCTCGGCGAACATAATCTGGCACTGGGACAGCCTGACTGAAGTCATCGTAAAGCTCAGGGAAGTATTCTTGAATCAGCTGCAGGAGGCCAATCCTATGCGGAAAAGGAATACGATGAATAAAGATAGTGATCAGGTAAAATGAATAATCATCACCTTCAGCTTCCAGCATTCAGTGCGGTCATGTGCGCTCCAAACCAGCCGAAAAACTCTTTGACGCTGACCCGCTTGTTTGCGTCCGTCTGGCACTCAACCACCAAGCAGGTTTGATCACCGTAACGTTCCATAAAATATTTAGGGCTCCAGTTGATCTTAAACCTAGGCAGAACATCTTTTACAAGAAGGGGCAAGCCTTTCAGCCAGAGGTCGGAGAACACTGGAGATGGTGCAGAAGAAGGAACAATAGGTGGATCATATAAGGACGCGGGAATGACTTGGAGAGGATAGATGGGGATCTCTGTCGTATGCGCTGGAGCATTTGACGGTGTGTAATCATCATAGACAGGTGAATTCAATGGATCTGAGAAAGCCTCCTTCCTGCCGTAGTTGAAGGAATCAGTGTGACTGGATCTTATTTGCACCAGGTCGTTGGGTTGCGGTGGTGTGGTTAAGAGAATACTAGGTAAATCCTCTCCCGATCTGGGCTGAGGTGGTTCAGTTGTGAATGTGGGGGCATCCGAACTAGGTTGTTCGGAACCCTCGATGGGTGTCCTGCAGACTCCGGAGCTTCGCAGGCTTGCACTGGCTGCGCCTCCTTATCCAGAATTTCCCTCATCTCCTTGATGCTCTTATCAAGCTCCGATTTAACAAAGCGCGTGACCGGTGTAAAGTCATCAACCCCATGATCATTCCTCTTCGTGCAAGTCAAGAAGAACGGATTGGCATTTGCGAATTTCTCTCTCTTCAACGCAAGCATACTGAGCTCAGTCGGCGTCGGATTCGGAGGCCTGGATGTAAGAGCTTTAACTTGTTGGAAACATTCATTACACACTTCGCGCCCGCAAAGCCGGCACATGAACGAAGTGGAAAAAAGCGAGGTCATGCAGGTATCTGAATGTGAACATTAGTTGATCGTGATCATATCGAAAACACTTGGAAACAGGCTCCGAGAAATCGAACATACCACAAGTAGCTCGGACTTCGGATTCGCGTGGCCGTCGCACGATCTGGTTGACTTTCAAGTGCTCCTGCTCAATCAGTAGAGTCGGAAGAAGAGCCTTTGCAATCGAAAGCTGATATACATGTGAAGCAATAGGTTAATTGACATCGCAGACAACCATCGGGTTTAGCCCAGCGTACCTTAGTTCGGCATATATGCTCTTTTTCAAACTTTCTATTCCACTTGGTGGGAAACTCCATGGGCGAAGCTTGCCCGGCTTGTTGCGAATGATGTTCCGTAAAGCTGATACCATACAGCCGCCTCTGTGAATCGCGCATGAAATACCTAATTCCTTGGAAGCGGCATGTATCCCCTGCCCAGCGGCGCGTGCACGATACGCATCGCGGAAATTCCTCATTCTTGTAACGGTTGGACATGCAACGAGCAAATTGCAGCTCAGGTACGAGTGATACTGGTCCATCAGCCGCTGTAGAAGGATTGGGTCCTGGAAAAAGGTTATTAGTCACACAGAGAACTACTGGATATAAAATCGATGGCAAACCAGAGTCAGGAGCTCTTTCAAGTTGTGCTCTTTGCAAAGCATCTGTTAAATATCGCGGTGAGTATTACGATGAAAAGGGCAGAATAAAAGTCAATGAAGGAGAATTTGTTATAATTAGAATGGATGCGCTTCAGTCCCTCTACTAGCGCTCGTAGAGTAAGAACAGAACAAACGCAAGTTTAAGCACTCGACGGATGATACAAATTTTGAGGAAATATATGTTATGGAAATGAAAGATGAAATACAGGGACCTACCATTCTGGGCGGAGATCAAAGCGGCCTCACTGCGCTTTTTCGCGTTATAACCGCGCTTTGATGCACCTGAAAGAAAGGAGGAATCAATCAATTGTCGTACAAGTCACCAAAAAGGCGAAAGCCAGGAAGGGTCAGCCAAGGCCATGCAGGAAGGTTATTTTAAGATGAGAGTATAGAACAAGTCAAATCACACTTTGCACTTTGATTGGGTGGCCAACCAAGTCAAGGGGCAGAGATAACGATTACACACGGTTGCAAATGCCGACTGAAAACGTGAAAGTAACACGCACCTGGTGTTGCAGAAGGTGTCTCTGAACCTGACGGTTTGGCTTTGGCTCTGGGGCGTTTGGGCTTGGGTGCTGGTGCGGCGCCGCTTTCAGGCTGCTTCCTCTTGGAAGAGGAAGAGGAAGTAGACGTAGAGGGCACTGCCGACTCTGACTGGGTCGGCGGTGGTACAACTGTGATCTCTTGCGACTGTGGTGGGTAATTCTCCACGGGCGGGCTGTATACATCTTGATGATGATGACCGTAGTACGAGGTCTGATCATAACGATCATCGTAAACGGTCTGCGACGTGTTTGGGAGCGTTCCCTTAGCTGCGATACGCACAGAGGCACGATGGCTAGACTGCCAGACTGATGAAAGATAAAGATATTGTTAACGGGGAACTTCAAATTCGCATAAGCAGGAGCCTTACCAGATGGGTCAGGAGGGCCCGCATAAGCGGAGTTATAGGTACCTGCAGTAATAGAAGAAATCAACCTTTCCGACGCGAGCCAAAACCAAACAAGACAGGACCAACTGGGCGTGTTTGAATAATCACCAGCCAAGGCTATAACGACAGGGCATAAGTCAGGGGGAATGCCGAATTTTTTGGAGCGTTGTACAGCACTTACCAGATCTTTCATTCGACCGAACATGACCATAAGACATATTAGATGAGTCTGATTGGTGATGCTGTTGATGTGAAGGTTGCCACATTGGTTCTCGATCAGAGTAATTACGACCATCGTCCACCCTTGACTCTGCCGGCCTCGAAGGCGAGTATGAATATGAGCTAGATGGCCCATGAGGTAGCAGGGGAGGTTGCTGTGTTTGATGGTAGTATGTGCGCTGTACTGGAGGTGCATTCACAGACTTGCGCGAGTCCCCGGGAGTCTCCCAGCTCGCAGCTCGAAGGTTGAAAGAGGACGGAGGATAGTCCGAGTCATAGGAATGAATCTGTGAGCTGCCCTGGACTTGCACGACAGATGGCGGACCGATGCTAGAGATATGCGGATAACCAGACACCTCTTGGGGATTCAACAAAGAATTTATGGAAGTTTTCTTAGTCGGGTCCTGTAAAACATTCATCGGATGGTGAGAAGGAAGCCTACAGGGTGGAAAACGGAATGGTGGTTTAAAAGGAAAGGCTTATGTGTTGACAATGGGATCGCGGACTGCCATCCAACTTTTATGGCTCCGCCCAATATTTCCACAAATATAAATAAAACAATCGCGATGACCACGTGTCCCCCGTGGCAGACCGTGAGCGGCTTCAACCTGCGTCTTCATCGTCCTTGTTGTCTTCGTACCCCCCTTTTCAATCTCACCTGAACTTACCCTAGGATCGAAATACATAATTACACCCACTCTGCGGGGCTTATTGGAAGCCAATTTGAAGCCTAAAATACTATGTCTTCGCAATGAATCATAGAAGACATCAATTCGTCGGATATAGTCACCGTTTATGGGCAGGTCCAGACGCGTGAAGACTTCAAAGCCGCATACATATCAGGGAATGCAATAAGTATCTGCTGAGCATTAACTCACTTAGTAAGTTACAGCGTCAGGGTCATAATGATCCCCACGGTGAAAGAGGCACCAACGGAAACTTTCCGCGTCGATTGAGTTTGTCCTACTGCTTGCTCTTTGAGTGCATACTGGCAAGTACTCTCATTTCCCTATTCTATTCACAGACATGTAACGCCCTAAAGGATGCAGTGCATCACCTGCTTGCCATATGTAAATGTCATCGGTACTAATGTTACCTCTTGAGGCAGATGAACAGAATGTATAAATCGTTACCCAGACTGGTCTGAAAGATCTCATCGATGCCGAACACAAGCCTCGGCTTAGGATTCTGGATGAGCATCTTATCATATATGTATAGTTTAGGGAGATGGATATCACCCTTCTCCCTTTTTGCCATCAAATCTAATTAAAGCTCAACACAGTGGTGTTGGGTACGTTCTCAGGGCTTGGGAAGTCGTAGACCCTCATGTCATGGACTCCAGTCTTCTGTTGGTCGGAAATGTAAGTAGCAACTCTCTTTCACTTGCCGAATTCTACAGACTCGATTTTACTGACTCACGTCAAACCACTGCAAATAGATACGCACAAATGGAAAGCTTAAATGGCCAACGGAGAGCTTATTTGCCAACCGAAGTCGTTGAAATAAAAAAAGAAGCTGCATTAAGCAGCGCGCCATAGAAATAAAGTTTTTTGGTTGCTCCTGGCAACATATAAAACCCTTGGGCTTCAGCGTGCAAAGGTGCACACAAATATCCCCAAAAATTTGACATTCTCTATCAAGGGTCACTACATGGCACGGACCAAGCAAACTGTCAGAAAGTCAACTGGAGTTAAGTGATTGTTTTATTTCCCCTTAACCATGATAAATTCAGAACCTCTTTCATACAGGAAAGCTGCCTGGGGCCATTTATCGCCAGTTCGCAACAAAATCAGCGCGAAAACAGGCAGACATATTGGTCCAAAAGGCCCGCAAAACGGCGGTATGTGTGTTGCTAGAAATCTTTTCGAAACCGTAATACAACTTTTTACCTTACAGGGCAACTATCAACCCTCGCTCCGGGGAGCTGTCAAGAAAGCATGTAGGTTTCGCCCCGGAACTGTCGCTCTTCGTGAAATACGGTGTTTTCAGAAATCCACCGAGCTTCTCATCCGCAAGCTGCCCTTCCAACACCTAGTTAGGGAAATTGCCCAAGATTATAAAGTAAGTTGTCAACCTTTTCCACTTTTCATTGGAATGCTTAATTACATTTATTTAGAGCAACCTACACTTCCGGTCTGCTGCTCTTCTGACTCTCCAGGGGGCTTCAGAGGCATATCTGGTCAGCCTTTTCGAAGACACCAACTTGGCTGCTATTCATGCCAAGCGCATCACGATCGTGCCAAAAGATATCCTTTGTGTTTATTAATGAAACGAAGTTTTTTGCGACCTTGGAAATTCTGAGTAGATGCAGCCATCTGTCTAAATAGGAAATATTTCCCCGTTGAAGTCAGACCAAGTGACCCACTGCCAGTGGCAGGTGCGTACATAACGCATAACCCTTGCCTTCTCTCTTCTACGACTCTCCAGACTCTCCTTCTGCCACTCCTAGAGTGGTGGGCGTATATCCCATTTGACTGCTACTACACCCTATCTAATAATCTATGAATCAGCAAACACCGCAAGTGTTTACTATTCCTTGCTTTTGACATTTGATGTTCAAGTTGCATCTGCCCAATTGTCAACCCGGAGTACTCAACTCCCATCTTTATGACTATCCTTCTGACACTCTCAGAGAATCGTGAATCCGTTCACTCCATACTAGGTCGCTTCCATGAACAAGCAAACATCGTAACTTGAAGTTATGCCAGAAGCTCCTGGCAAGCCTGAGCAAGGTCTTCATCGACTACAATCTACCGGGGATCCCTCTCTATGCAGCCCCACACCACCGACTCTCACGTCTAAACGAAATATCTATCCATCATAGTCTGTAGAACTCCGCCGCCTGTACAACTCCAGGGCACCGATCTCAAAACTTGGCGATGGTATGCTCTCCTATACATTCATGTTAACCACTGAGGTGGACCCTGAGTATACCTAATTACCAACTATGACTACCAGGCGCTCATCTCAGGTTATGAAGACATGGCGAGATGTAATCCTCAACTATCCTATGCTCCAGTGGGCGGCTTCCCTGGACTTTGGAGATTCCTTGCGTTGGATACAAGAGGTTTTTAAGCGCGCCGGTACAAGTCTAATTACCCTGGCCTTTCTCCCGTTCTTGTATAAGAGCACAAAGGACAACGATATGAGGATGCCGCAATTATGCCGTCATCTTACTTTCTCCGAGACAGCCGACCGTTCCGAAGAAAAATTCAAACTTGCACTATCTCTTTGCAGCAGGCTAGACATATCACACCGATAATTATCGACATAAACACTGACTCGCCGAGACACAAACATGCACTTCGACATCTAGTGCAAGCCTTGCCGCATCTGGAGTCTTTCATCCTATTTTCCTCTTACGAATTTTTCCAAGGGCAAGTGAACCTTTTTGACGGCACAGCTCCCCGTCTCAGGAGCCTCAATATAGTTCAGTCCCGCTGCCCCTTCACTTCTGCGGCACTCCAGCAGCTCTCATCTCTTTGTGTTATAGGTGGTCGCCTAGGTCACACAGTACCGGAATGGCTCGAGATACTCAGCGGCATGCCCAAACTTAGTAACCTGACTCTGGAATGGTCTTTCTTAGAAAACGCTTCAGTGAAGGACAAGCCTGGTTACGTAGTGGTAGAAAGATACAATATGACCGGCTTGCAAACAGTTGTTATGCCACGGCTTCAGATGCTCACACTTAAAGGAACACACACTCCTTGCAGCGTCATCTTCACCAAACTCGAATTTCGTCCATCGTGTGGAATACACGTCGCCTGTTTCAACACAGAGATTTCGGACGACCAAGGTCATCTCGCGATGATGGACAGTGTTCGACACAAAATGGCATGCTGTAGTATTCCTCACTGGAAAGAGTATGGTGTCTCCATCGGACACAACTCAAATCCTACATTTATAATATTTACCAGTCTACAGAGCCGCCGAATTTCTGGTTTCACTGGCATAGGCCAAAGGGAGTCATGGTTTCATCTTTCCTCTCCACCTTGCGCGGTGTCTTTTCCGATATAGTTGATCTCCATCTAGATTTAGAACCATTTGAGGAGTCGCATACCACCGAACTCCTACGCATCTTCAGCAGGGTTCAACACTTGCGTATCTCTCAAGGCCGTGTTGTACACTATTTACTCCAATCTCATAAGGCCTCAGATGCGACCAACAACCCCACTAGCATACTGTCATCCCTCACCAAACTGTCGTTTTACAACCTAAAGTTTAGAGAAGAGTCCTGGGAGCCTTTTATGAATCAGCTTTTGGACCTGGTCTATCTGCGCTCAGACCTTGGGACACCCATAGAAGTTGGTATATTTACTAGATGCAGAGGGATCATTGATCTTATAGGTGAATTGAAGGTTATTGGATTACAGGTCAAATGGGATGGGAAGGACTATAACTACCCAGGAATATATGATTCACTTCTTAGACCAGCTTGACTATCATACTAGCAGCAATAATCAATAACACTTCAAGGCAAATGGATCCATTATATAAAGATTATGTCCTTCTGAATAAAATAATGACATTAAAACTTACATCCGCCCGCTTGCCGATTCAAACTTCCTGAAGCCTCCTCTCGCTTGATCGACTCATACAACTTGTCGCACTTCTTGATCAAGTCCAACCCTTCTTCCCTGTGTGCTTCCCATTCTTTAACGGGACTGAGGCCAACGAATTCATTCCCCAATCGTCCCGTGTGCGCTCCGAATCTGACAGGTTTGCTTGGGTTACTATTTAAGAAGAGAGGTAGGAAAATAACAGGAGCAAGTGCAAGGTGTACAGTAGCAATGGCTGCCTTCCATGGGTTAATTGTGTGGTGCACTGAACCACATAAACGACCCTGACATCGCAGCTGGTGAGACTGAAAGCGCATGATGAAAGACAATTAGAAGAACTTACTATGTAAAAGAGGAAGACTTTCAGGTAGTCAAGTAAAGGCCCAACAAGATTTGCGTTTATGGACGTTGAGCAGACTCCCGGTTCTGAGATGAAATGCCTAGTCTGTTTTCCATCGGCAAGTGTGGACTGGATAGCTAAGAGGTTCAAAGTGGTTCCGAGGAGATCAATCTGGTATTTCGAGCTCTCGTACGAATGTTCCGTTTTCCTCAATTGCCAGTCATTGGGATCGTAAAATGTTGGGGTTGATTCTAGTGAGGAACACCACAGAACTCTAGAGCAGTCAAATGGCGATTGAGCCAATAGATCTTCGAGTTCTCGAAACTGAGGAACATGTAAGCAGAGATAAGACAATGAAGTGTGAAGGTGCCAACCAGAATAAAGTGACCAAACACATTTGACTGCCATACCCATCCCAGATTATCAGCACTAAGCTCCCCATAATTTTGGGAGTGAAAATTAGGTGCGGTAATGAGCCCCATTGGATCGAGTACGAGCTGCTTGGCTAGGCGTAACCAATTTGACAAGGCGAGTCCTTTAAAGCTGCAAATGCCAGCATTGCAAATTAAATGGGAGACATAAGGGTACCTAAAGGCATAGAAATGTTAGAGAGCTTCATATCAGAACGAAAACTGAACTATACTTTTGGTGGACAATGGCAGAGAATTTGAAAACACTCGACACCGACGCAAGGTCCAATTCCTCAACCTCGATGCGGCAATTAGCCAGGAAATTATCAACATAATCCTTGTCGTAGTTCGGAAGACCACGCAGACTCTGAAGCTGCTTGTCAAGCCAATTAAGCAACTTCGTACGCGCAACCTCCGCACGCTTCCTGTTCCTGCAGGCCATGATCAATGTTAAGCCCTTGTAACCCGCCGGAGATCTCTGGTCGCATTTTACATGCGAAGCAAAGGCCTGCGGTTGCGCGTCTGGTGGGTTTAATTGACATAATTCGAACAAGAGCCGTTCGCAGCTGCCATATCCTATACCGCTGAGTGGAGAATCGCGTCAGTCAAGTATGAACAACGGAATTTAACGGGACCTACCCATTTGCGCCGGTGACAATGATAACAGGAGGTGGCGCTAGCGCAGGCTTCGACATTTGCGGCCTAGCCGGGGACTGGAAGTGGAGAGCAGGGAGTAAGTGAAGACGGACATGGGGATGTCGTACGAGCACTCGGTTCTATATTTACATAATTCAAATTTTTGCATGGTCACACGTTTTACTGCGCGCTTTCGATGATACATGGAAGAGTATAGGATGCAATTAGGTAGACAAGAATAAAAAGAAAAGACTACGGAAAACAAATTCTACAGCTCAGATCACGCTTCATGCCTCAGACTTCTTCTTTTTCTTCTTCGGTGACTCAGTCCCATTAGCAGCGGCAGCCTTGGCCTCCTTCTTGGCCTTTTTCCTCGCCTTTCTCTCCTCCTCGGTCTCTTCCTGGAAAAAATTACAAGCGTCAGCACAAATTGAAGGTCAACAACCTTACAGACTGACCTGTAGTTGTTCAACTTCATCCACATCCATCGCTCCAGCACCATTGGCCTCACTTTCTCTTCGTTTCCTCTTCTTATCCTTCTTGTCCTTCTTAGACTCACTATCCACCTCCATTTGGTTCTCATCTTCCTCCTCCTCCTTGGGCTCCTTCTCCTTCTCCTTCTCAGCCCTCTTCTTCGCCCTCCTCTCCTCCTTCGCCCTCTTTTCTCTTCCTTGACATCAAGCACGGCCTTCACAGCAGCCTCCATAGGATGATCACGTTGAGTCGACACCAAATCGACCTCGTCAGCCTTGATGTTGTATGTTTTCGTCTCACCCTTCATCTCGAACCGTTGTTGCTTCTTGCCGTTCTCGGTGAAGCGGCGGACGGTTCCTCCCTCGATTTGGTGTTCGAGTGCGCGTAGGCGGGACTCGAGCTTGGTTCGGTTTTCGAGGCCTATTGAAGAAGCGGCTTCTTCTGATTTGCCATCGGCGTCCGTGAGGGCATCTACACGTATTGACAGAGCAGCTTTGGTGGCGACCATACGGGCCATCTAGAAGTAAATGAGTCCGTGTTGCAAATTCCCCGCGAAGAGATATAAGAATTACCTTTCCCTTTAGTTTGGGAGGAGCTTGTCCAATGAGTGAAGCCTGTTATGGGATGGTTAAGAAAGGGGGTGGACATAAAAATTATATACATACATGGTAAATGAGACCATACTTAGGCGTATCGTGTTTAGTCTTCAAAGCCCGGAAAAGGGCTTTTTCAGCCCCAAGAATCTGTATTGTGCTAGCAGGATGCTTCGCAAGACTGAGCAAGCTTCCAGCATGACTGATCAAACGGGCGCCAACAAGCTCTCCGACAAGTGCAGTTAGATTGGGCGCAATAGCATTCATACGATTCCGTAGGTATTCGGCGAGTTGCGACCGGTATTGGGAGATGGAGATAACTTGATCGCAAAGAGAGTTGATGTGTGCAATGTCAGAGTCTGAGATTTCAGTGCCCATAGAAATCTCGGCGGCGGCTTTAAGAACAGCTTCGAGATCCTCCGGGAGGATTGAAGAGAAGTCTGTAGTAGCAGCATTTGTTCTGAAGCCTGCAGAAGGTGTCAGACGGGTGGCGCTAGGTAAGGACATAAAGCCTACCCATGGCGCGGATAACCTTGGAGTAAGCAACGTTGTCCACAATTATTTTGGCCATTTCAGGGAAATGCCAACCATACCATTCCTGTAAAGAAAAGCAAGGTCAAAAAAAGGTGCGGAAGTATTACAAAACGTAAGCGTACCTTTACTCTCATAGCGTAGATGTTGATTTCTTTGTCGAGATCGTCAAGGAGAGCAATTGCTTGGACAACCATAGTATCGACTTTGTCGGGTGAAAATTTGAGTTTGAACCTTGAAAAAAAAAAGTCAAGATCGCAAACTTATAGCTACAACGTTCAGGGACATACCGTGCTAATGAGTGACTGAGACCCAAACTCATGGTGGCCAGATCCTTCGGGTTCAACCCGTCAAGGAGTGCTGCCATCTGACTTCGGATACCGCGCCATAGGTCACCACTCGTGCCTTCAGTCATAGCATTAATAGTAATGCCCAGTTTTTTAGTGATTGAACGGCCTGTTAGTTTGAACAAAGGAAGAAAAGATTAGAACGGAGAAGAGAGTTAAGAAGCAAAAATGTACAAACCAAGATGTGGGTCAATCACTACCAACGCCTCCTTTCCTCTACCCTTCTCCACCACCTCGTCCGTCAAGAACTGCTTCAGGCCTTTTCCGAGCTTTCCACCTTGCAGGGCGCTAATATCTTCCACAGCGGTCGCTGTTGACGTGAAGCGGTGGATAGCTTTTAGTTTCAATCTACAAGGTGAATCAGTGCATCAGCGCCTTTCCGAAGCAAAGTAAGGGAAGAAGAGGGCACAGACAATTTGTTGGCCTTCTCGGAGTCTTGAATTCCTTCCATAGGTCCGCGCTTTCAATCTTGGCGGAGTCGGTAACTTTGAACAGGCAGTAGCCCATAGCGGTCTCGTATAGCACGAGCATTTTGAAGTGAAAGCTGGGAAAAGATAGCGTAGAAGTGTAGTTCGAGGCGCAAAGACAGAAACCCAGAAGCAAAGAACAGCGACTACAACGACTTGTGGTCGCTGGTGTTTTTTCGATTTGTGGACAGTCTGCTTCGTGAAGAAATTTCCTTGACGGACAGAGTTTGTGCCGTGGGAAATACTTCCATTTAATCACTAGCAGTAACACGGTCACGTTTTGCGCCGAATTATTTTTGGAACCCCAACCAGCATGCTCGTCTTCAGCTGCGAACGCGAAAACTCACGGTGGCTACGCCATTGGACTGTTATGGTGCATTCGTATCAGATACGCCCCTAAGCCCTGTGGGAACCTCATAGACTCTGTTATCTTACCAAAAACCGCGATGATGCAGCCAGCTTTCCGGCGAATCCTGTTGGCCGCAATACTGGCGTTCTGCCTTCCTGTATATCTGACTACCGCCTACAAAGGTTCCGAACAGCAAGGAAGGTTTATGGCACCGTCGGCGCCTTCGAATAATGCTTCCGAGCCTCTTCCTCTTCATTTATCGGCAATTGGCTCTGGAGAATTCACGACGCTCTCTCATCCGCGATTCCCAATCCACCGCGTTCGCGTGAAGAAAACTAATTTCTGCGATTCCACAGTGAAGTACGTACCCAAGGTCTTCACATTTCTTGGGGGTATCGCTACTCTTTTTTCGACCGCTCTCATGCTTTAATTCTATCACCATCGTGACTTACGGAATGCAATCTGATCGAACTCAACTTCTGTTTGCTCCCTATTCTCTAGCGTCTACACAGGATACCTTGACGTCGATGCCGGTGCTAAACATATGTTCTTTTATTTTTTTGAGAGCCGTCGGGACCCTGCGAAAGGTACGGTATGTTCAACAGGAATTTTACTTCGCCGGATAGCAACGAAACAGAATATGAAAGCTGATCGTGTTCTCCGTTCACAGACGACGTTATGATGTGGATCAATGGAGGTTCGTCTTGCTCTTCGGTAGTCAAGTTAGATAATTGAAACTTCCTCGACTAAATTATTTCAGGCCCCGGATGCTCGTCCGCGATGGGTCTTCTCATGGAGCTTGGTGAGTACTTGATTTCGGTGTCAATTGGAGTTCTAGGAAGCCAAATTATCTGATTCCTCACATTCCTTCACCAGGCCCCTGTAGCATTGACATGCAAAATATTTCGTCAAATGGCTCCGTCTGGAATCCATATTCTTGGAATTCGGAGGCCAATATCTTTTTCTTGGATCAGCCGTATGTTGGCTCCATCTATACTCAACTGCCAATACTCACCTCTGTTTTCTTAGAGTTGGCGTCGGATTTTCCTATGCAGATTATGGGGAAACTGTCGAAACAACCGAAGACGCAGCGAAAAACATCCATGCATTTATTTCCATTTTTTTCGAAGCATTCCCGCAATTTTCTGGAAGAGCCTTCCATCTTTCAGGGGAATCCTATGGAGTGAGTACCGTTTCCACGTTCTTTTTTCGGCCACTTTAATTACGACGCCATTAACTGCTCTTTCTCTCGCCATCTATTATAGGGTCGATACCTTCCAGTATTCGCAAGTGAGATCTATGACCAGAACCAGCTCGCTTTGCGAGAAGGCCGAGCAACTATCAACCTACAAAGCATGCTCATTGGGAATGGTATCACGGACATCTCGACGTCAGTCGGAAGTTTTTCATTGATTTAAGTAGACGCTGGCAACTCACACCTACTTACGCTTCTGTGCTCTTCACTTCACACGGAAAGGTTATATGCAGGTCGATACGAAGTTGAATGTGGTAAAGCGTCTCTCGACGTTCCTTTCCAGTCCATATCTACCTGCGTGAGGATGAAGACGGCAGTGAGTAACCAGCCAACCATCATTTTGGCATTCTCAACATATTGACTATTAACCCATTACTGTGATTTCTCATTAACCAAAATCTCAACCATGCCATGAACTCGTAACTTGATGGGTTGGCCTCTAACTTTTCCTCCAATTAAAGCTTCCACGATGTCAAAAGGCCATGCGGGAGTCCTGCGTTGACCAATTCGACTCCATGAACTGTCGGGCAGCTGTCAACTTCTGTGATAGTGAACTCTCCACAGGGATGTGGGCAACAGGTAAGTTGATCCGTATCGTTATACCTCTCCCCGAGTTGTATGGATGGATCAATTAGTTTTTTTATTTTTTTGATTAGGCAGAAACGTCTATGATATCTCAAAGGTAATAGGCAAACTTTTTAGAAGCTTATCTTCTGACTTACGTTCTGCCTCTGTTTAACGCCTGTGTAATAGCCGTGCGAAGGCAATCTCTGCTACAAAGAAAACGACGCGATTTCTCAATACCTCAACCTCCCTTCAACCCGCGAACTCCTAGGTGTCACGTCCCCAAACAATTTCTCTGCCTGCTCCTCCGCCGTTGGCCAAAGTTTCAACGCCCACATGGATAAGTGGGCTTCGCACACCCAAGACTACGTCGCTAACCTCCTAGATCGCGGAGTGCGTATCCTCATATACGCTGGGACGTACGACTGGCAGTGTAATTGGGTCGCGAATAAACTCTGGGTTGATAAACTCGAGTGGAGTGAAAAAGAGGGGTATACCCAGGAGGACTGGCGCAACTGGACGTTGGTGGAAGGCGGCAAGGCTGCAGGCGAGGTGAAAGAGACTCCTTTGCTTACTTTTGCTACTATCAGGGGTGCTGGGCATATGATAAGTTGTTTCTCATCTTCAAGTCCGTTATGAATTCTTGAGCTGATAATACTTTTTTTCGGCTTCTCTACGTTCCTCATGATAAACCCGCAGAGTCGTTGGCTATGGTTTCACGATGGCTAGCACGCCGAACTCTCTGATGTATTCATTCAGGTTTTGAGATCATGATCATCTATAAAACGCCATTGTACGGAGTTTGGATGATCGTTGGGGGTAATCGACCTTAGCTGTGTCGGTGCCGAACATTTTGCTTGCGTTATGTAACTGGCGGATGTAACCAGTTGAATGGACAAATTTTTGCAAGAAGAGATTTCTATGAAAACGCAGGAGCCACCTCTTAAGCACGAGTGGAAAGAATACAGACGCCAAACATATCAAATGGCGATAGCAAGTATGATGTGCTGCGCGCTACACATCTCGGTGTCGCCAACGCTTGTGGGTTTAAGAAACCAGGACAGAGGATTTCATGAGTATGTCTATGACAACGGAGCTGATCAATCCATTCGATCACGAAATTCATTCAGATAAAATATCATTGAAAGGGAAGAAGGAACAAAGTTGCTGCGACAGTATGACCGCACAAAATTATCTCTGAGGGTATGTACGGGCTATATCTTCAAAGAGGTGTGGAATTACCGAAGGACCGGCATACCTTGAATATGCATCTCTAGCGCACAATCAACATCAATGCTCATGACTTGATTCTATCATCCAGTCTCGCTGACATGGGTCTATCAGGCAACCTGTTCCAAAATAAAAAAAGTTGACCAACGAAAAACGTTCGGTCAGCTACATTGTATGTACACGATCATGATGAAGAGAGAAAGAATTCCTAAGACATACGTATGTAGTGCTACCCGAGTGGACAAGTGTGTGTACAACAGATATCTCATCGCCATAGAAATCATTTCCCGCATTGACCGTAGCCAATCAGATCGGCCGCTGTCTGATCCATTCCCTCGGGTCAACCTAAGTTTGGAACAGTACAAATACCCGTCGCCCATCATCTTGTCTGTCCACCCTTTTCGTCTTTCGTTTCTTCCTCCCCGTGCCCTAAGTATGTCATTTCGCCTCATATTCGCCGTCCTCGGTGTTCCTGATTGTTAATAATCTCTAGTTGTTCTTTTTTGGGCTTGCCCGGTCGCATTCCCTGGTCTTTTGGCTTGCTCTTTAACTTTTCAGCTTTTCTACACGTTCTTTAAGCAGGCCTTTTTTTGTTCATAACCCCCGGCAGCAAAATATCCAAAATGCATTTCACTTCTCTCGTCGCTTTGGTCGCTTTGGTTCCATTTGTTTCAGCAGCTCCCACGAGGTACGGAAAGAGAACGGTTGCAGCGTCAGATATCCTGGTGTACAGTGAGTAATTAGGCATCATCACCTCAAATGCTCGACTTCAAGCCCTGTTTCTCATTTCAGAGTTTGCGGATGTCCTTGAGCAACTGGAGGCGACTTTCTACTCGCAGGCTCTCTCCAAATTTCAGGCGGAAGACTTCACCACTGCTGGTTTCTCGTCAAGTCAACTTGCTATTGAGCAAATCACGTCAATTCAGCAGGATGAGGCTACACACTCGAGCGTACTCCAGGTACGTCATTCCTTTGCCTGCAATTCGGAACTTCGTTTCTTATTTTTTTTCTAGGCTGCTATCACCTCGTTTGGCGAACAGCCGATCACCAGCTGCAAGTTCAACTTTGACTCGTCTCTAACGGACGTCACCACCATGGCTCAAGTAGCGCGAGTGGTGGAGAATGTTGGCGTAGGCGCTTACCTTGGAGGAGCAACCCTTATCACGGACCCCGTCCTCCTCGACTCTGCTGGCTCAATTTTGACTGTTGAAGCCCGTCACCAGACTATCCTCAACATCCTGTCAAGCAGCGGAACTGCCATCCCTGATGCTTTCGATACTCCTTTGACTCCCAGTGAGGTTCTTGCCCTTACTGCTCCCTTCTTTGATGGTCCTTGTGATGTTGGTATCCCTGGTGAGTACGAACTTATATACCTAACTGTCCTGAGTTGTTCTGAAGGTTCTTTTCTCTCATTAGCTAACCCCACTCTCTCTGTCACAAATACGGGAAGCATCGGTCCAGGAACGCAGCTCTCTTTCTCTTCACCCGCAATTACTAGTGCCAACGACACTGCTGTAAGCCCACCTCCCATCTCTATTAAATAGTCTAGCTCATCAGTTCGCAGAACTTCTTCTGCCAAATGATGCTCGGTGGCCAACCTTTCTCCATTCCCCTTCCCTACAGCCAATGTGTTGTCCCTCAAGGTATCAACGGTCCCGTGGCGATATTCATCACCTCAGACGGCCAACCTCTCATCAACAACGTCCGTGACCGTGCCACCACCCAACTCGTTGCCGGCCCAACCATGGCATTCATCGACACCCAACCCCAGATGCTCGGCCAGCTCGCCAGGACCAACGGCAACGGTCAAGTGAGCTCCGTAAGCACGGCTACGATCTCGCCAGCCCAGGCATCGGCTATCATCTCAGCCGCGGGTTCTTCGACTGTTGATGCCTCTGTTGCGACTGCTACCGCGACGGCTGATGCCTCTTCGTCGAGCTCAGGCACTAACTTGAGCTCCCCAGGCTCTAGCTCGACCGCTGGTACTGATGCTTCCCAGACACCAGGTGGACCTAACAACTTCACTGGTCAATCCGCTGATGGGTCTATCACCGTCGATGGTTGGACGAACGTCACCAGCTCGTAATTGCCCCCTTCGCATTCATAACTAAAATGAAAGGATGTACATTCGTCCATCCGTTCGTTTCTTTGCGCAGACCCTACTTAGAGATATTTTCTAATGGCCAACGAGTGTATGTTATGGATACCCGGCACTTGGGTTGGGGGGCTTGTAACCATCATTGGCGATGTTTTTGTTTCTTCGCTTTTGTACAACCCAATCTTCTCTTTTCCCACTCTCTTCTTCTCGGAGTTTGTTAATGGACCTTTTTTTTCCCTCCTCTTCCTTTTGCGACCCGGCTTGCTTGGTGCTCTTCCCCAAACAGCCGATGTGATCTTGCATTTATTTTTGCTTCCTTCCTGCCTGCTAGCCTTCGCCAGTCGTAGGCCACCCCCTCCTTCCTCTTTTTTTTTTTTACACTTTTTATTCTCTTCGTTCTCCTTGGTTCGTCTTTTGACCAGTAGTTACAATTTTCGGCACAGTCAACCTGGGGAGGTTGAATCCTTCTTCTCTCTTCTTTACTTTTTCGTTCTCTCTACGTACTAGAGTACTATCATGGTTTTGTGGTTTTCGGTCAGTAGGCCATTTACATAACTGTAACATCTGCTTTTGTATCTAGCTTTTGCTGATTGAGAAATGCAATTCTGATTTCGACAAAAGGAAAAAAAGGGGAATACTTTGCAAGTAAAAGATGCTGCACAAATTTAAGCACGGTTGGGTGAACCTGGAGACGTGTTACTAGTACTATAACTATCTCGCTTACCACTTATCGACTGTCAGCGCCAGAGATTCAGTGTTGAGCGACCGGCAGCCGATTTTCCTAGGAAACAGGAATATGTAGATGATAATCAACTTGGCTTCCAAGAGACCTACTGTTGAGGTGTTCCTGCAGATCCGAGTCGCCCTCTGAATCCAATCGTTACCCTCATGCTCACTTGAAAAGTCACGAAGTTCTTTTCCAAGTTTCATCACCACATCTCTGAGCACGCACAACGCGGTCATAAATAAGTCAATCAACGAACACCTTGCATCTTGGGCAGGTATAAATATTAAATACTATTGTAGCACGCGGACGATAAACAGGGGTATGTAGTACATCTTTGAGAGAAATAATGCAGGTCTTGTCTTGTTATATACGTGTTGCGATGGGGGTAGATATTGGAATTGGATGTTGGATATTGAGGGTACTATGTAGATATGATGTGCTGAGCGAGGTATGAAGCAATTGGTTTGTAGATAGCGAGGAGGGTGGGTGTATGAGTCCTTTTCTTCTTCTTCTTCTTCTTCCACAAATAAAGCTGCAAATATATAAGTAGTAATAGTAAAAAGAAAAGAGCCATGGTGAATATGAATAAAACCCAAGAAGAAAATTAACTGGAAATTGGAAAATAAAGAGTCTCAGTTCTATTCCGGTTTTGGGAGATGAAAGTTGGAAGTTGGGTGCGGGGTGTCGGGGTGGTTGGTGGTGGTTAGTGACGGGTGGTGCCGTATCGAATACGACGACGGGTATGGATCGGCTAGAGCTGGTATAACGGAACACCTTTCATCTCCTTTGAGGATCAAAAGAAGAAACCAAAAGAAGGCGACGAAATGAGGATGAGACGAGAGACGGATTTAATCATCGTCGCTCTCCTCGCTACTCGTATAATCATCATCACTATCCCCCATCCCACCAACACCCCCACCATCCGCAACACCCGACGCCAGCTGATTCAACGAGATCGGCCGCCTCTCAGCAGGCACAGGCGACACTGCTCCCGCCAAAAAGTCGTCATCATCGTCATTGGCATATACATCCCCCTCGGACTCGCCCATCTCTTCCGCAAGTTCCATCGCGAATGCATTAGGATCGATCTCCTCACCACCATCTACATCTCCCTCCCCGTCTGCATCCGCGTCGTCCATATTAGCGTCCCCAAATCCGTCTCCGAAGATATCTTCCTCCAGTTGCTCTTCCAAGCTGAGGTCAAATCCTGTAGCACTGTTCCTGCTACTGTCTTGTGATACGACAGGAGGGGTGGGTGCAGGTGCATCAACTACTTCTTCCCAAAGGTCTTCGTCATCTGAATCACCTTCCGGAGCAGCCATAGGTGAATCAGCCGTCGGTGGATCTGGCAGCGGTGCAGGAACCGGCGCACGTGAAGAGACTAGGGGTTTAGAGCTTGAAGGCACAGGAGCAGGTAGAGGTACGAAGGAGGGGCCGCTACCAGGTAATGCGAACGAGACTGGCTCCTTTGGCGGTGGTGGCGGCGAAGGCCGAGCTCGTTTGGTAGGTCTGCCAAATTCCATAATCTCTTCCGAGGCATGAGAAGCCAAAGACGTAGGGTTTGAAGGCGCTGGCACTGGCGCGGCTTTCGGTCTCTTCACCTTCGTCGGAGCTGGCTTTGCTTTTGGAGCTGGGGTGGGAACAGGAACAGCAGGAGTGGGTGGTGGTGCGGCAGGGATAGGAGGAGAAGATGGTATAGATGATGGGGGTGGCATTTTGGGTTTGGCTCGTACGGGAGGGGTATTCGCTGAAGGTTTTGCATCCACTCGGGATTTTGGTAAGGGTTTTGTTGGTCTCTCCGCCTTGGGTGGGGGCCTTGGGGGGATGACCTGTCTTAGGGGTATCTCGGGCTCTTCTCCTTCCTCTTCTTCTTCTTCTCGTCGCAGTGAGATGGATGCGGGGGTGCGATCTCGGGCGTCATCATCTCGCCTGGTAGCTTCATCTAGCTCACGGTCAATGTCGTAATCCTGTTGCTTGGCCTTGCCTTTACTAGACGAAGACGACGAGGTGCCCTTATTAGATGAAGACGACGAGTGAGATGAAGCAACCTGGGGAGCTTTGATGGATCAGGGTTAGCTAACGTAACTGGTGGAGAAGTCGACCACACTCACGGGTTGCCACACGGGGAGATACAGCCCGCTTGCCCTCGGATTTGAAAACCACGAAGGAATCAATCTTCTCGAGAGTATATGTCTGTAAGTTGGCCAGTAAGTTGAAGTTTGAATGCGCAAGCTTAGGTGCCACAGACCCCGGTCTCCTCATCGAATATCAAGATGCAATCGACTTCCTTGGCCGGCTGTTCTGTTCCACTAAATACATGAGCTTCGCCAGGCTGCAATGACAGTCAGTGTGGTTGAGAACCAGATTAACGATGCAAGTACCTGTGTACTGGGGTATTCCGCCAAGACTTGATTGTTCTCAGCACGATTCTTGATTTCCATGGTGGCAGGTCTGGTGGTATCAATAGAAGAAGCCTTGAAATTGACTGTCCAAAGAGAGCGAGGTGGTGAATACGGCTCTCTGACACAAAAAGTTTCAAAACATACACTTGAACGAATAGAAATCGCGCTCCGGGAGGTGGGTCGCTCGCTTGGGGGCTGCCTGGGAGCCCTTGAGCTTCCTGTTCTTGATCACTCTGCCCAGCGACGAGCCGATATTGACAGAATGACGACCAGGAGGAGGAGACCATGAGCTGGAAGAGTCCATGGTGGTCGGAAAGAAAGAAATGGAAGAACAAGACGCCCCCGGAGCGATTTGGGCTCCTCCAAGCCGACCACAGCTGACACTACGCTTTTCCACAAGCGTTAATCTCCATAAAGCACACAGCTTACCTCAGCACAGTGCCAATCTCGCCGTAATGCTTCCGCGGGAACAATTAATTAATCGGCTACTCTTTTCTTTTTTCTTTTCTTATTCTACTTGATTCACAATGGACAGTCCATTCGTACAAAAGAGAACACAAGGAGATTCGAGGTCCACTCCGGACAAATCCGGTCATTCATCCTTCGATCGACTCTGGTAGAATCACGGGAAACTCTGCAAATGGCTGTATAGGTTGTATTATCTACCATTGGAACTTACTTTATAAGAATTCAGGACTTAAGTCCACAACTAACCAGCTAAGGTGGCTCCTTCTAATTTCAGTGTTTTCCTACTTCTCGCTTAGGATGCACCAAGCCCGCATATTATAGATCTCAGTTTTCCATCGGTCAGAAAGGTAAATAACAATGCCTTTTCATTTATTGAATCTTACTGTTTCGCTAACTCCTGAATCTAAACTACTTTGAATAATCACGCAAAAGCTTAAATGGTCAGCGGAGAGCTTATTTGTCAACAAAGTTCTTGCAATAAGAAAGAAGTCGCTAAGCTTTTTCTGTAATAGAATTAGACTTTCTGGTTGATACTGGCGATATATAAAACCCCTGGGCTTTTGCCCACAAAGGTAGGCTCAAACATCCCCAAAACTGGGCATTCTCTGTCGACTACTTGCATGGCACGCACCAAGCAAACAGCCAGAAAATCTACCGGTGGTAAGTGATAATTTCTCGCTTTCACAATGACAAAATCTGATAGCCCTTCATACAGGAAAAACACCTGAAGGCGTTTATCGCCAGTTCGCAACAAAAAGCCCAAAGAAAGGGCCAGATATATTATCTCAAAAGGCCAGGAAAACAGCAGTATGTGTACTACTAGAAATATAATTGAGGTAATGTTATGATTTCTTACTTACTTTCGTGGAACCCAGGGAAATTATGATGCTTCACATCACGGCGCCGTAAACAAAGCCCACAGATTCCGCCCTGGAACCGTTGCCCTTCGCGAAATCAGGCGCTTCCAGAAATCTACTGAGCTCCTCATCCGCAAACTCCCCTTTCAACGTCTTGTTCGGGAGATTGCCCAGGACTATAAAGTAAGTTGCCACCCCTTTCTACTCTTTACTGACATGCATGGCTAATCACATTTATTCAGACAGACATACGCTTTCAATCTGCTGCTCTTCTAGCTCTCCAGGAGGCATCAGAGGCATATTTGGTCAGCCTTTTCGAAGACACCAACTTGGCCGCTATTCATGCCAAGCGTGTCACCATCATGCCAAAAGACATTATTTTGGCTCGCCGCTTAAGGGGTGAAAAGGGACTTTTGTCATTTAAGGATTATTTGGGATGAGTGTAGTAGAAGATCACTGTAGGACATTATCATCATTGTGCAGTTATTATGTATACATTTTGTTCTTTGAGAATTGATATTTACTTTAATGCAAAACTGTCACTAGATGGGAAATGAACATTTGAACCCCTCTATAGCAGACTTAGAAAGTACTTAGTAAATAAATGAAGTTTTCGGTTGCTACTTGAGAGGCCATTGAGATTTCGAGTTGAGGCGTTGCCGCATTGGCCAGTCAAAGTCGCTATCAGATCAAATAGGAAACATTTACCCATTGGAGTCAAATGCATGACAAAGTTCTGCTGACCCAGGTGTGTAATGTAATCTACACCGTCTCCCTCTCGCGGCTCTCCTGCTGCCTCTCGCAGAAATTCATGGGTGTGAATCCTGTCCGAGTACTACAAGACCTATGAACCAGCATATTGGCTAGACCGGAGGCCGATCTGTCTATGAAGCAGCAAGCTGTAATCTGTCGATAGACAGACCGGTGTATCTGAGTTTAAATCCCCGTAGCGCGCATTTCCCACGCGGTTTGGCTGAGGCGTTTGAATATGGCTTAGGTGGAATTTGGCCAACCCTAAACTCGCTCCTCAGCAAGACGCGTCGCGTCGCGTCTTCCCTCGTATTGTCCGCGCCAGGTGCGCGCCGTAGGGCATCTGGCTCATGAAAACACATTGCCATGGACCCTAACACAGATTCTCTACATGAAGCTCTCAAAAATATACGCGATTTGCCAACTAAACTTCTCCTACAAGAATACCAGGCTCGGATACCAGCTGAACTCGCTCCTGCTCAACAATTCTGGTCTGGATACGACGAAAGACTCTGAGGTTACCGGAGGCTCGAATTGCAACTCCTCGTGAGGTTGGGACGATCCAGCGAGGATAGGCGGCTGTAAAAGCGACGCTGCCGATGTTGATTGTTCCGTTGCAGTCGAAGTCGGTTCCGTCACGGAGAACGTCGACGTTTGCGTGCTGAATAGTGGTGCGCGCTTCTTTCTGGACTTTTTGGCCGGTGGTGGCTTCGCAGCAGCAAGGATCTCAGCGGAAGTCTTGGGAATCATGGAGAGGATGAGGCGGATGGGAGGCAGGGAGCGCGGTAGAGGGAGTGTAGTTTAGGGTTGGCCAGATTCCACCTAAGCCATTTTAAAATGCCTCAGCCAAACCGCGTGGGAAATGCGCGCTACGGAGATTTAAACTCAGATACACCAGCCTGTCTATCGACAGATTTCATCTTCATAGACAGGTTGGACACCAGCCTACATATTGGCATACATGCATGTATTCCATCATTTTTGATCACGTTACAGCTGTCGAAATGTTGACCCCGGGTACTCGACTCACATCTTTCATCGTTATGACTCCTTCTGGTACTCTTATAGAGTCATAAACCCGTACGAACCCATTCTAGGTCATATCTATGCAAACACCGGAGGATAAGCCAAAAGAAGATTTTACGCCTGAGCGAAGTCTTCATCGACCACAATCTATCGGAGATCCCTCCCAATACAACCTCCTGAAACCGGCCCATACATCTGGACAAAACGTTCATGTACCAGATCCTGTCGAAAGTCGCCGCCTCTATAACTTCAGGGCACCGATCTCAAAACTTAGCGATGACGTGCTCTCCCACATATTCATGTTAAACACTCAGGTGGACCCTTACGATTACTTACCGACCATAACTACCAGGTTCTCATCTCAGGTCATTAAGAAATGGCGAGATGTAGCCCTTGACTATCCTATGCTCTGGGCGGCTTCCCTGGACTTTGGAGATCCCTTGTGTTGGATACAAGAGGTTGTTAAGCGCGCCGGTACAAGCCCAATTACCCTGGCCTTTCCCCCATTCTTGTGCCTGAGCGTAGGAGATAACAAGATACACTACCGCTATGCCTCATATGCTCTTTCGAAGACAGCTGATTGTACCGATGAAAAATTTAACCTTGCACTATCTCTTTGCAGCAGGGCTAGACATATCACACTGGTAATTACCGACAGAAACGCTGACTCGCCGAGACACAAACATGCACTTCGAAATCTAGCGAAGGCCTCGCCGTATCTAGAGTCTTTCACCCTGTTTTCCTCTTACGAATTTCTCCAAGGGCAAGTGAACCTTTTTGACGGAACAGCTCCCTGTCTCAGGAGCCTCAATATAGTCAAGTCCCGCTGCCACTTCACTTCTCCGGCATTCCACCAACTCTCAACTCTTCATGTTGCAGATGTTCACCCGGGTCATGCAGTACCGGAGTGGCTCAAAATACTCAGCGGCATGCCCGAGCTTACCAGCCTGAGTCTGGAAGGCTCTTTCCTGGAGGATAAGTGTCCTTGGATATCGATGAAAAAATACAAAATTGCCGACTTGCAAAGCGTTGTTATGCCACGGCTTCGGATGCTCACACTTAAAGGAATACACATTGCTTGCAGCGTTATCTTCACCAAACTCGAATTTCCTACAACGTGTGGAATGCATGTCGTCTGTTTCAATGCAGAGATGTCGGATGACCAAGCCCATCTCGTAATGATGGATAATGTCCAATACAAAATGGCAGCATGGAGTATTCCTCAATGGAAAGAGCAGAGTGTCTCAATCGAGTACAGCCCACTGGAATTTTCATTTTATAATATTCACGAATCTACAGAGTCATCAACTTTCTTGTTTCGCTGGCATACACCGACGAAAGCCATGGTTCTGTCTTTCCTTTCCACATTGCGCAGTGTCTTTTCCGATATAATTGATCTTCGTCTAGATTTAGATTCATACGAGGAATCCCATACCACCGAAGTACTCCGCATCCTCGACAAGGTTCAACACTTGCGTATCTCTCGAAGCTATATTTTACCTCGTCTACTCCAATCCCACAAAGTTTCAGATGAGACCAATAATGTTACTAGCATACTCCCATCCCTCACCAAACTGTCATTTTACAACTTGAAATTCGGAGAAGAGTCTTGGCAGTCTTCCATAGATCAGCTTTTGGACCTGGTCTATCTGCGCTCAGACCTTGGGACACCCATTGAAGTTGTTGAATTTACTAGATGCGAAGGGATCATTGATCTCATGGTTGAATTGAGGGTTATCGGATTACAGGTCAAATGGGATGGGAAGGACTATAGCTAGACAGGAATATAAGATTCACCTTTTATACTCGCTCGACTACCATGCTAACAGCGACAACACTCCAAGCAGCCAAATGGATCCATTATATATCCCTTTGAGATAATGGTATAAATCCTACATCCGTTGGATTGCCGATTCAAACTTCCTCTATGAAGTCTCTCGCTTTATCGACTCATACAACTCGTCGTACCTTTTGATCAAGCTCAGCCTTTCTTTCCTATGTGCCCCCCATTCTTTAACGGGATTAAGACCAACAAATATTCCCCAACCGCCGCTCCAAACCGGACAGATCTGCTTGGCTCACGAATTAAGAAAAGAGGTAGGAGGATGACTGGCAAGTCGCGGTGCGAGTCTCAAGATGTACAGTGATGATCAAGTGGTGATACCTGGTGATGCGTGCTTCGATATTTGCAGCCTACTTAGCTGCGCTTGCAGTGCGCTTGAGGTCCACTTTACATTGAAGCGTGAGAAAATATCTCCTTATAAGTTATCAGTATGCACACCTTGGGGAATGTACGCAGACAACTTTGAAAATTCCATCCTTCCTTTGATTCCTCATTTATTAAGCACTATAACCGATTGGTACATTGCACCACCGACATTGAACATTAGATGATAGAAGTCTGACGCATCGGAGCGAGAGGTCGCGCTATACGAGGAACGAAAGTGGATCCGTATGAAGACTGACTCTGAAGGCAATGGACAGGCTGAATGAGTTGCTCCTGTATCCTATCAGGATGATGTAACTTGTTCCGGCTTATTCGAGGGTCACTTGTCATTTGAAGAGTATGTATACATCTAATGGTAAGTCCTAAACTACTTCGTGCAGACCAGACAGAAAATGGTATTTTTATTCGATTCTCTTAGTTGTAGTGCCAATAATTTGTCATTGCACTTGGCACCTCGACCTCATTGTCCGCTTGCACGATAAGGTATAACTTTCTCTATATCTATATCTGCACATCTGAATGTCGGAGGTGTATTATGCCGGTGTGACGAGACGGAAAAGTATGTCAAAGGCTGGTAGTTGACGTTGCAGCTTCGTAACGCCGAAGATGGGCAATCGGTCCTAATCTTCATATCATAGATGTCAATGACACGCACCTGCTGACTTCTTTTCGAACATTGACGCTGTCATTTGGCTGTCCCTATCTCGAGAACTTTTGGTCAATTCCCACTCCGCATTTTGAATGTTCCTAAAAGCAACAACCAGCCATACTTTGGCGATCGCTCTCTAGCCTAGTTGCAGAACTCCACCTCAGACGCTAAAATGTCTCTTGCAGACGACAAGTTTCTCCCTTCTGGAACATATGCTATCATCAACGCCGAATGCAACCGCTCCCTTAACTTCGACGAGGAAGATGATCGTTTATCTGCGACCAGTGACGATTATACTGTAAGTTTACCCCGATATTCCTTTGACGAGGATTCACGGTCTGCTAGTGGACCATTTCGTTTTTGTCAAATAAGAAATGGACGATTCAAAGCTCTTCAGATGTGTTTGCTGATCTGCCGCCTGAAGCTGAGGAAGGCGAAGACATTATCCCAGTCAAGAGCCCGCCGAAGCCACACCAATGGGTGATCAAGCGCCATCTGGGAACAACTCAATCTTACATGTACTTCCTTTTTCTAGTGTCCTGCCAGAGTTACTGTTACTGTCCCTCAAGCATTTATTCTCCTTCTCAACCACAACTTTTTTGGTGTTTGCCAAATGGCGAAGCCGGGCGACTGTGAGAAGACCTTCCTTCGGCGCAATATCAGGCTTATTGATGTGGTATTAGCCACAGTTGTCTCCTGACCATGACAGTGCCTCCAGTCTTTGGAAGTTCAAGAAGATAGAACCAAAATATTCCGCTGAAACTGTAGGTTCAAGTAGTTTTTGCGATTTGATTTTCTGAGATCTAACCACGAGCTTCGCTTAGCCGATGCAACGAAGCTGTTTGTGCCTGCTGCCGTTGAACGACCAACGCAGCTGAGCTCTGAAGTCAAGAACCTTGTGGCTATTACGATACCTCCTGGCTGGCTAACAACTATTACTTCTGTATGAAGATTCTTCAATTCTTCTGTTATTACCAACTAATATCTCTTTATAGGTTTCTTATGGAAACTGCATCAATCTCATACGGATCTGTCGCACCATAAACGGGGCCTTGGAAAAGCAAGATTTAGTCAGTAGATGGGATACAGCTGGCAAGGCAATGACATCGATGGAAGTGATTCGGATACTGGGCTATTCCTGCCACAGAGGACGCTTTCGTTCTTATTATCGAAGCTTTCCACTCCCAAAACCAGGCCAGAAAAGACCCTCCAGGCTACCAGGTTTCAAAGACTTGAGCACGAGTCTTAGGGTCATCGCTGTAAATTCATTTCTTATGTGGCAGCCTTGCATGTTCATGACAGTTCTCAGAATTCTCGACCAAAAGACATGAAAAGTTTCCCGGACTCGCAAATGTTTACGGTAAGATTATAATTCAACAATCTTGATGATTTATTGATTACCATCCCTTAAGATCTTCGATGAATCGTTAGGAACGACGGGTTCGGGGCAGAGTTTAAATGCGATCATCACAATTCACTCCAGTACCAAAGTTGCTGTTGATTTGGAGATCCTGGAAAACCCGATCCCGGTACCGTTAATGAGGGTTACAACGAAGAACTGGATCGTCCTCGTCCTAGCTTCATGGATGACTGGCTGGAGTTGAGCGAATTTTTCTTCTCCGAATCCCCTAGTGACTGAAGTCGATTTTCTCGCAGAAAATATCGGGCTATCTTCATTGTGGATGACTCAAGTGCAGTTCGTGCATTCAATTCTCTCCTTTTGCTTTCATCTGACTTCCGATGTTCAGATGATTAACAGTGGCGCTTGGGTAAAAGCTAAAGATGCCGTCTTTCGAGTTGCCACTGAAGTTATGCAATATGATGCGAATGGGATCAGCGTCTATTTTCTGAATTCCTTACTGTACCAGGACGTTGTCACGGTAAGACGATACTTCCGAGTTTGGGATTGAGATTCTGATAATCGCAATCTAGTCCCCTGGAGACGTCGAGCAGATTTTTAGTCAAGTTGAACCTCAAGGTATACCCTACCTACATTCTCGATGGCTCTGATCTGACTCCTTTTGCAGGAGCTTCGCCTATTGGCGCCCGACTTGAATTTGTGCTCAACAAGGTTACAGACCAGCTGGAGCAAGCCAAAAATAGTGCATCTGAATACAGCCAAATCAAACCAATTCACATCGTCGTCCTCACGAATAGTCCTTCTTCTGACAATGTTGCGAAAGTAATTCGCTTTGCATCTCGCAAGCTGAATGATGGGTTACATCACCCCAATGCCGTCTCAATTCAGTTTGTCCAAGTCGGAAATGATGACGGTGCAGAGAAAGCGTTGAAGAAATTGTCGGAAGATCCTTCTTTCGTACGTTGCTTGATAATCTCCCTCCGTGAATTGTCCTGGATGATCTGCCTAGAATATTGTCGATTCTGTATCCCTTGGTACGAAGTTCTCTCCGGAAACTCTGCAGAAGGCCGTCCTTGGAACAATGCATCCCTCAGTGCGGGCTAAAGTTGCCAGCACATCAGGGTCACAACTCCGTCAGTATAAATTATGCCAGCCTCCTTTAGAAGCTTTAGTCTTACCCTAATTTACAGTGTATTATCGCCTGTATAATAAGGACATCGCCCTCACTACGAAGCGTCCTGCTTACTTGGACAACCATTACATAGGACGAGTCAGATCTAAGTGGGTTGCACCACCTCCCAATGCAGGCTCTCTCAGGCTTCTCCTATGTGCAATGGAAAACGTCGATCCCGATAAGACTGTATTGTTCCTTAGTCCTTATAGTAAAACCGCAACAGCGGATGATGTCTCGATTACCTTCAACTCTAACAGAACGCCTGGTATTATCCCTGAGGAGCCACTGTTGCTTTTCACCGAGGCTATCCCAATGGACGGGCTGAAACCAGGAACAGAACCATTGCGCGTCCCTCCAGACGCTCAATCTCCTCTGACACCTCTACTTTGTAAGCACTTTACCTTTTTAATCACTCCATCTGCTTGTTGATCACATGAATCCATTGTCAGTATACTATGGTCTTTACACCGAAAGTGGAGCCACAGCATCAAAGTTTCCCATTGATCAAGAGGACCCATGGATATCTGAGATTGACCTTGATTTTTTGCCTCCACCACCTACTGTAGCCACATTGATACGCACAGTCACGGCCAAAGAAGGCATCTCAAGTCCTTCCCAACTCTTCGCCAACCAAAGCTCTGCAACTCCTCTTAATGATAATGATTCCATCGTAGCAGACGACGGACAGTGGCTGGGTCCAACCGCAGACGATTATGTTAGGTTCAAATACACAACTCAGCCCATCATCCCGCCATTCGTTGAGGGAGCGCAATACCGCGTCCTCAACCGCCAGACCAACAGGGCCCTGGTCCTGAATACTGGTGTTTCTCCTGGCCGTGATCTTTATCTTTTCGACTCCACGGTTAATGCTGCTGGTACTGCTACAACTAACGCGGGGAAATACCTTGACGTGGGTCCCATTTTCTCAGTCTGTACTGTGCAGAATTCGAATTGATTTGTGCAACATGCAGTTCACTCTCAAGCGACGAGATGACGGCGGTGTTGCTTTGCATTCAACGAGGACTGGTACATACGTTGGTCCGAATTTCATGAGCTCAGCAACTGAAGTCAGCCTTTATGTGATTTCGTCCACGTCAAATCCGGGTTTCTTCTTGTAGGTCAAAGTTCAGATACAACCTATGCATCAATGCCATTGAGTGCTAATTATTACACGTAGCATTTGCGCAGATCGCGATCACCGACAGGCTTTCTTTGATCCTGAAGTAGATATCACTCACAATGGTGCATTCCGTTTGGTGAGTGTGTGCAGCCAGCGTTGTCAAGTTTCCCAAGAGTGACCACTTTTTTCTTCATTAGGATCTGGGAAACTTTGACAAGGATAATACGAGGCAAATGTGGAGCTTGTTCGCCCTGTAAGAAAATTTAAACGAGAGGCAATAACCTGAAAATCGCCAAGAGGGCCTGGTACCACCATTCGCAGGCTATATGTTCAGATCTGATATACATACAATCCTTTTTCTTTCAATTTGCGAAAGACCAAACCGAAAAGAATAATAGATATGTTATTAAAAATCTACACACAATGTACACATGCCCAGGACATCCCCATTGATGGCCATAATCAGGTCAAGAAAGCTCTTCTAATCCCTTCCGTTGCTCCTCAATTGCCTTCCTTTCATTTTTTGTATGCCCAAGATCGTGACGCAAGCAGGGTATCAATCATCGTTCGTTGTTCGTCGTTCTCTACTAAGCCTGCTTTACAACGTTCGTTATAACTCCTCCCTGCCCTTCCCGCTCTTCTTCTCATCTTCCTCGACAGGAAGACATAAAGCAGGCGTAGTAGCCGTGATCTCATACTCGCACTTCTCCAGTTCTTGTACAGTCAGAACCTTGTTCTCCGTGCCGCATGAGAGGAGGAGCTAGATGTAGAAACAATCACTCGTCAGTCGCCGCGCTCAAAAGGAATTAAGAATAAAATAAAAATAAAGGTTCCTCGAGAATGACACAGCAGAATTCGAAAAACAGGCAAAGAACAACCCACCTTGGTATTCCGCTCAGGACCATTCCAACACCTCGTACCCTTCTTGTAAACCTGCTTTGAATAGAACTCGGGCGAGCCAGGCTCCGCATCTTTATTCCACCGTTTGAATTTACTATGCACACGACGCGATTAGTTGTGGAACATACTTAAGAGTATACACCATTTTCAAAGCAATAGAACTCACCCAAGACTGAACGTCGTTCCACCATTATTCGGCTTCTGCTTAATCTCGTCAAACAGGCACACTTCGTATGTATAACTATCAAGTCAAGTGAAGCAGCCCAATTAGCATTAGTCCTTTGAAAGAGAGGAGGTAGGGTAGAAGGATGACTTACTCTCCAGTATCCAGCTCTAAACAATGCCCGTCTAGCTTCTTCCACTCTCCACGCTCACCGAACCCGTGTACGTTGAAGATCTCCTTGATATCATTCTCCTTCGTCTCTTTATCTTTGGTGAGGCGGTCCAGCTCGTTCTTGGCGTCGTAGTAGACTTGCCATGCGCGAGAGGAGTCAGCTGTAGAACAGTGCAGGCGGGATTAGTCGAACCAGGAGCAAGAACGAGAACAAAAATAAGAGGAAATACGCACCTCCGGAGCTGTCTGAACCACGATAAAGGCCAACTTTTTGGAGGAGGTTGACGAGGGAGCTCTTGAAGTCTTCGTAGGCCGGTACGACCGAGTCGGGGAGGTAAGCTTCGACGTCGAATACTGTAAAGAGGGGACCATTAGTCAAATTTCACGAGAAAGAACACAGACATCAGAGAGGTCACTTACATATCGATCCTTCCTGAGGTGCCTGAATATGTTCGTCGTGTGCTAACAGCAGCGAAGTATGGTCAACACCCAATAAATCATCCACTTATTCGACTCAGCTCCTCAGCGCTCCATTCGCCCTCTTCCAACTTCTCTCCTCCTTGCTGCTGCGTCCCCTCACCCTCACCCTCCACTTTGGGTGCCTCAGCTCCCTCTGAAGTTTCCTTCTCCTTCCCCAACGTCATTGATGTGCGGTAAACCAGCGAGTTCTTCCCAACCACGGACGGCTTCTAATACTGCCATGTCTTGGTAGTTGGGGTTGTATCCGGTGCGGAGGGTGTCTAGAATGAGGCCGAGGGCTTTCTCGCGCTCGAGGTGGTTCTTGTATTCACGCTGGAGGGATTTGAGGGCATTGTGGTGTTCGATGAGGTTCTGGTACAGCGCTAGATTACATTGACGGGCTTAGCAGAAACGAAATAGTTTGAGAAGGATTTGACGTACGTGATTGTTGCTTGTGTTCGAGGGCAGCTTGGGAGAGGGATTCTGTGCGGTCAGCGATATCTGCGAGGAAGTGTGAGCCCGTGCGGTCCAATAACTGAAAGCTTCTCATACCCTGGAGCCGTTGAACCTCCTTCTCCTTGACCTTGATTTCGTCCGCCAACTTGTCCACCTCGGTCTGCAAACGTTTCTTCTCCTGGTGTGCGAAAGCGATGTACGTTGATCGGATTTTTGAGCCCTGATGAAAGAAAGTTAGACAAAAGACATCTGAAGAGTGAAAGACCTTACTGTCTTCCGTAGCTTCAACTCTGCTTTTCGTTTCTTTTGGTACTCCTCCCCAATTTCCTTGCAAGTATTTGGACAGACGCCCGGGAGTTCGTCGAACCATCGCAGCATTGAGGCTCTGCTTTGAGTTAGAAGGGTCCTTAGAAAAGAGGATGGAACATGTACCACAAAGACCGTCATGGACTCTAGAACTTGGAATGAAGGCCCTAGGTGACCTTTGTTTTCGCAATAGAATTGGTGTCAAGACAAGCCCCTGTGCCTGGATAACACAACAGCTTCAATACATGTTCCCCGAGACGCTAACAAACCCAACCTGGCTCATCACTGCCGTCAGGACAGTCGCAGGAGTCGTCATTGACAAAGTCCCAGGGAATATCTTTCGAGCCGTCCAGACATGTCCAAGTGCCAGCCTTCGAGGGGACGTATTTAGATACCAAATGGGGGGGAACACCGAGAGTCTTTGGCGGGGCAGCAGAGGCCACCAGGGGAACAGAAGCGCAGAGGAGCAGCAACCAGGGAATCATCGCCTGTCCAATCCCTTCAACTCCTCAATTTCGATCGACGTGTCCAGCGCGTCACTCGTCATTTGCTAAAGAGCCCTTACGTAAGGAGAGCCAAATAAGGCACGCACTCGCTCTTTCGAAAGCCCATCGGTCTGCTGAGCCTCATCATCGACGGTCACAGCAACTATGGTGAGTACTTTTTCATGCTATTTCGTCGTTGGAAGGCTTTCTGGACTGCCGGAGGATGGTCTTTGCGAAGGATCGCAGCTGTCTATGAGGGATTGGGATGGATGCAACTTTTTCACCTTGGATGAACCTTCTTTTAATCTGGCGACCTGAACTGACTTGGTGTTTCCCGTAGGCCAAAGCAAAAGCCGCCCCCGCTGCATCAAGCGGCGGTAAATCCGCCAAGAAGAAGAAGTGGTCCAAGGGAAAGGTCAAGGATAAGGCCCAACACGCTGTCTCCCTCGACAAGACCACCTACGACCGTATCCTGAAGGAAGTCCCCACCTTCAAGTTCATCAGCCAGAGCATCCTCATCGAGCGTCTCAAAGTCAACGGCAGCTTGGCCCGCGTTGCTATCCGTCACCTTGAGAAGGAGAAGCTCATCAAGCGCATTGTCCACCACTCATCCCAGCTCATCTACAGTGAGTAAAATTCGACCCAGCTGGTGTGGCTTGGTTCTAACTTTCTTCCTTCTACTCAGCACGGGCGACAGCATCAGATTAGATGGAACCTTTCGCTTTCTTTCGCTCTCTTTATGCTTGCTAGGCTACATGTACTCCACTGCACGCTCCTATAAAAAATCATGCAAATGGCCAAAACATCCTATCCCTGGTGTGCAAGTTAAATTGTTGAGTCTTCAGTTCTCTCTGGTCTTAAGATGGGAATCCGTAAGAAATCTATGGTCTTCAGTGTCATGTCTACCCTAAGTCGGCAAGCCCTCAAGACCAGCCTATAACTTGCCAGCAAAATAAACTAACCGTTCCTTCGATGTAAACTCATTTCATGAGGGGTGTGAGGGGAATATCTGCGTGGGTTGCTGTCCGGTCCGTACCCCGCATGATCAGATATCAAATCTTCCTCGAAGCCCCTATATCATCTCATGCTTTAAAGCACCCCACCCTTAGAACTTTCCCTCTTCTTTCTCTCTTACCATCTTCGCAGCATGTCCTCCCAAAGCTACTACGTCGGGATCGACGTCGGCACAGGCTCCGTACGTGCCACCCTGGTTAACAAATCCGGTCACGTCAGTGCTATATCCACACGAGACACCAAAACCTGGCGAGACCCCACCGACAGCAGGATCTTCGAACAGTCCACCGCCGACATCTGGTCTGCAATTGGCATCGTCATCCACGCTGTGCTGAAAGATGCTGGTGTTGAGCCCAGCCAGGTGAAAGGCTTGGGGTTTGACGCAACTTGTTCGTTGGCTGTTGCTGACTTTGAGGGTGAGCCCGTGGTGGTTACCAAGGGCGAGAGACTGGGACAGCATGGAGAGAGAAATGTTATTCTTTGGGCCGATCATCGCGCTGAGAAGGAGGCGGATTTAATTAATGCATCGGGGTCAATCGTATTGGACTATGTTGGTGGAACGATGAGTGTATGTCTTTCTCCTAATCCGCCTTTCACTCTCAAATACTCATTGGAAAACCATGACAGTTGGAAATGGAAATCCCGAAAATCCTCTGGCTAAAAAACAACATGTCCCCATCCCTCTTCAGCAAATGTCAATTCTTCGACCTGCCCGACTTCCTTACCTACCGAGCAACACACGACACCTCCCGATCCTGCTGCTCATTGACCTGTAAATGCTCTTATGTACCCAACTCGGGCTGGCAGAAGGATTTCTTTAAGCGGATTGGGTTACAAGAGCTGAGTGAACGCGATTATACCCAGATCGGTGTGATGGAGGGCGAGGAGGTGTTGATTGCCGGTATGCCTGTCGGAGAAGGGTTATCCAAGAAGGCCGCGGAGGAATTGGGGTTGCTTCCTGGGACGCCAGTTGGCAGTGCTTTGATTGATGCGTAAGCGGCCTTCGTTTCGTTTTCTTTCACGTTTGCGGTTCGTTGGCTGATTGTGTGCTTTAGGTATGCTGGATGGATGGGCACTGTTGCTGCAAGGTACAAAGTAAACGGTGAACTTTCAGATGTCATTCCTTCCTTGGAGGAGTCAGGACACCGTTTGGCTGCTGTTGCTGGCACAAGTACATGTCATATCGTTCAGGTGACTACAGTCGGAATACATATCATTGAAATCCCTGTAATCATTCCAATCTTAGAGCCCAAAAGGAATATTCGTCCCTGGTGTATGGGGACCGTATAAGGTATCTATTTGTGCCACTCTCTTCGTGATGTTTCGGCGTAATTTTTTATAGGACCCAATTATCAGCGGTTGGTGGATGAACGAAGGAGGCCAATCATCAACCGGACAGGTCTGCCTGCTAATGCGTACTTTTCATCCTTCGCCCCAAGCTCATATTCTGTACCACATACCAGCTCATTGATTTTATCCTAACGAACCACCCTGCATACCCAGAAGCCGTTAAAATATCCAAGGAACAAGGAAAAAACGTGCACATTTGTAGGCATCTCATGGCATTTTTAGGTTCGGACGTGATGCTCAGCTGCTTGCAGTCATACAGGAATTGCTAGAACAACTACGAGCGGAAAACGAGGTTGACTCTCTGACGGAGCTCACCAAGGATTTGCATTTATACCCTGATTTTCATGGTTTGACTTTTGATCTTTTTTGCAAGGATGATGCTGAAGAAAAGTTATATACAGGAAATAGGTCACCCATTGCTGATCCTCGCATGCGAGGCTCGGTCATTGGCTTAGAGCTAGTACGTCCTTCCATATAACCCTTCCCAACCCAGTTCAACTCACCATATATTCCACTCCAGGACAACTCCCTAACGTCCCTCTGCAAACAATACCACGCCACGCTCCTCGCCATCGCCCTGCAAACACGCCACATCATCGACACGCTCAACGGCTCGGGCCACCAAGTCACCTCCATCTTCATGTCGGGCGGGCAGGCGCGCAACACGCTCCTCATGCAGCTTTTCGCTGATGTATGCTGTATGCCGGTCGTTTTGCCTGCTAACAGCGATCAGGCGGTGGGGCTGGGGGCGGCGATGCTGGGGCGGTTGGCGGATGCGTTTGGGGGAAGGAGGATGCTGGAAGGGGAAGGAGGGGCAAGCGGAGATGTTGTGGGATATTATGGTGGGATTTACGACATTCGTTGTTCTCTCTCTTTTTGCTGAATGGGAACTAGGTCGAGATGACCCCTCCTGGAATGATGATCAAGCCCAGCTGTACACAGAAGGAGAAGAAGCTGCTAGATGCCAAGTACAAAATCTTCTTGGAGACCATAGATATTCAGAAACGGTGGCGGAAGGAAATCGAGGAAGCTTCAAAGTGAAGTATTTATTATCATGTTATGGACTTTCTTGTTCTTCGATGGATGGAACGAGCAACGCATATATGTGTAGGCTAGGGGCGCACTGGGACTTTCAAATAGTGTATTTTGTAGAATCAACGGCCTCTCTGCCCTTGCCTTGGACCGAAACGGGAAGGAGGCGAACCAGGCTATTTCCAAACACAAGATACGGGTAAGTATCCACCAGTTCAGTCGGTCACCATCGTATATCAAAAGATGGTCATCCACTGCCAGCCGCCCATCCTAGGCATATAAAGGCGACCTCTTTCTCTCTTCCTTTCTTCGTCGACTTCGACTCTCCTTCCCTTCTTCTCTCTTTTATTTTCTCCCCGGGCCTTGGATTAATGCTTAAATGCACGACTATATCGACTATTGACTGTGATTCTTGATTTCCGACATTCGAGCACGGAGAGGGGAGACTGTGGTTGCATGCTGATAGAAGCGATTGTTATGTCCTGTACACTTTTTCGTTTTCGCATCATGTTCCTGCCATTGGTAGCTTTTCCCACTGGGTTTTTAACGCACCCAATGAGCAGCTTTGGTTTCGGTCTCTAACTCTTTGTGTGATTAGACTTGGGTTGCATCACTGAGAAAAGGTTTCTTAGTGTCGTATATATGATATGCGATGACGCATGGCGGGACAAGTTATCAGGAATCGATGGGTCGACTCAGATTTTGCCGACCTGAAAAGGTAATTATTTCCGAATTGAGTTTGGTTGATCTTCTTCTCGATCAACAACCATCTCAAACTCTTTGCTAGCGTTCTGCTTAGCTGAAAGGCCTCAACTCTGTCCTGCAGCTTTGACTTCATGATCATGAAGACCTTGGATTGCACTGATTCCACGGCTCCAGTATCTATGTGGATATCCAAGTCAGAAATGTCGAAAGCTTTCTTCCGGAAGCCATGCCGTCCTGCGCGCTTTGGAGACCCGCCTTCAAACTTGGCGACGACCGTTCGCAGTCATGGTGGTGTCGCAAACTGGATTTCTGAGCTAAATCTGGAAGCTACTTACCTGCTTAGCCTACCTCCTTGCCATACTTTCCACAGTTTTTGTCGCCAAGGTGCCTCAACCAATATTGCCGAACGGAAGGTGATGTCGAAGGACGTCATTATGAAAAGAGATTCTCCCCAAAATAGTCTACAAGCTTCAAAGGCTAGCCCCAAGAAACGATCGTTCCGATCGTATAACATGTGAGTCGCGTTTGGTGTCGCGTCGACGCGACTTTGGTCTGCAAATCTGCCAAAACATTAAACAGACCACACAGGTATAAAGATCGGCGCACAATCCACACCTTTCTGCACCAAATTTGCCCTGCACTTTTCACCTCGCCATAACCCGCCTTCAGCAATAATACAACGTTTATAACATGCTCGTCTCCAAATCTCTCCTCGCCATTTCATATGGAACCGTCTTCAATGGTTTCCCTAGACCCATCTCCCGCTTCGACGTCGCAAGCTCCATCGCAGCTACAGTGCCCGCCGGCAAGGCGGGTCCTCAATACGAACGCATGGCTCGCATCGCCGGTACCGCCATTGCCGCAGGCTCTTTTGGCTTCGGTGCTGTCAAACTCGCCGCCCTCGTCTCATGCCATAAGGGACATCATGTGCCAAGATTCCTTTCAATCACAACGATGCGCCATTCAACTCCACTGTTGTTGATGAAATTCCGCCTCGCCCGATTGGGCCCGTGTACTCTTTCGCTGCCGCATATGAGGCGTCACTGTCGACCTCGCTGGCGCTCGTTGACCCAGAACTCGAATCCTTCCACTGTCTCTCGCCGATGCAGACCAAGAGGAATTCATTGCAAATTTGTCGTGCTTCTTCAATATAGATCTGGGTCAGTCCTCCATCCTTTTCAACTTAACTTCCGACGACTAACTTCATCGCTAGTTGCATATAGACCACCTCGAGTTGGCACTCAATTGATGCGGCGATTGACAGCGACACAGGTATACCACTACTTTATTTACCATATGTCATCACATCCTCATACTTATCACTTAATCAGTCGTGCATATCGCTTCGCCGACTTGCAACACCCATGATTCTCCTTCACTCAAACCTACTGCCACTTCTGTTTTCGAAGACGACAAGGTCGCAGGCACTTCTTTCGGCCTCAGACATTTCCTTTATGCACTCGCATTCTTAACTGGCCTTGTCCTCGCTACTCGCCCTTTCTATGCCTCAAGTTGGATATCCGACGAGGAAGAATTTAACCAGTCCTCGCAGCATTACATCCCTTGTTTTGTCACCATCGACCTCTCTGAAGAAGACGATCTAGAGAGCTGGATTCACAACGAAAATTTGTTTAAATTTCCCTATATTTACCACCCTTTTTGGAACAAGCTTCAGACCTGGCGTAACCCCGACATTGTTCTTGATAGCAAAGTTGACATAGCTCCTTCCACTGTGAAGGACAATGCCGACAATCTCAATACCCCGCTCCCGATCTCTACATCCAGTTCCAATGCGTCTCGACAGCAATGTGAACCTGGTGAAATTGTAACAGTCTACGACCACCGCCCTCACCTAAATCCCATGCCACCACAACTCCTGGTTGCCACCGTCATTACACCAGCCATCCTCTTCTGCCTCCAAGCCATGACTCCGTCAGAAGAGATCGAAGAAGGGAAAGATTTAGTGGTTGACCATGAAGAGGAAGCTGATGACGGTATCGCCGCTATCGAGGAAGGAGACGATGAAGCCTCTGAAGAAATACAGGAGGACGAGAGGAGACAGATCGGGGGATGCTGATTTGGTGGTCAGTGATAATATCAATTCGTCACATCTTCACCTTTTATTGACTGATGAAACGAACAGAACGACATTGAAGCTGACGTTGCCGCTGTCGTTGCAGAAGAAGGAATCGATGAAGTCTCTAAAGAACTACAGAGGGAAGAAGAGACTGGCCGGAAGGACGCTGATTCGGTGGTCAGTGATCTCATCGACTCGTTATGCCTTTTACTGACCGATAAAATGAACAGAACGAAATTGCAGCCGATGTCGCTGTTGCCGTTGTCGAAGAAAGAAACGCTGCAGCCTCTCAAGAAATACAGGATGAAGAAAAGAAGGCTGATCGGCAGGATGTTGATTCGATGGTCAGTGATAATCTTATCAACTCGTCACACCTTTGACTGATGAAATGCACAGAATGAAATCGGAGTTGAGACGACTCAAAGCGAGCCACCTCACGAAATAACTACGGATGAAAGTGTTTCCGGTTCAAGTGCCCTTTCACCTGACGACGGACTTCATCTGGTACGTGCCATTTCTGACCTACTATGGCTGCATCTTTTCTCATGACATTAAAAGTCTTGTCCTTCTGTTCCCTCCATCATCAAAACTGCTGTGGAAAGCCTCCTGGACACTGAGGTCGAACCAGTGGGCGTCCAAGTTCTTTTACCTGATAATTCCCCAGTAAGCCCATAAATATCTCTCAAAATCACTATATTGAACCGCGGTATAGCCTTCACGACCCGCACCTGCTCTCAATGCAAAGGCGCGGACCTTCGTTCCTAAGAGGGCTGCCTGTCCACCTGCAGCTCAGCCCATCCAAGTTTACGTCGGCGACACTCCATACCGTCCTCCTCGTGGTGCTCGACGAGGCAAGCCAATGTTCTGAAGCCCTATGTTCCTCTTCGATTGCTGGTCCTGGTTCTGTCTTGCCGAATGCCCTTTGTCTTGTCTATTGAAGATTGCTTTGATACCTTGCTGGACAGGATCCGCCTTGTCGAACGCATCGTCTGAAAACCCCTGTGTCGCTATGCTTGGAGCGGCTTTTGGGCGTATATTTGTCGGGTTGAAGCATTGTCTGACGAGATAATGCTTTGACCGCACTGCCATGTCGTGGGTAAGGCTGAAACGCTGTGCGTTCTTGGCTTTACTCCCTGGTGTGGTGCTCGACCATGCAAGTGGAAGTGATAATACTGACGAGCATTGTTACTTCTATTGGCATGTCGAAGATGAGCATTACTGTCCAGCCAACTCCTTGCGCCTATCCCGGTTGATTGGTGCTTCCGGCTCGCTTTCCCTCCAGCGCTGGTTTCCACGGCAAGACATGTCTGCTATAACATAGCTACCCTTTGGTGATTCTTTTTGTCTTATCCTTGGATTTGTTTCTTCTTCCACATCATAGTCTCTCCTCCCATATCCTGGTATCTTTTGCGCTTTATGTAAATAATATTTCTGAGGTTCTTCATCTTTTTCTCATACGCTCATGTGGTCTGCTCAATCATGTATTCATTGCAATGGATTTCCGTAAATTTCCTAATGCATCGACTCTTTCCTATCATAATAAGGGCCCTTATTATGATAGGAAAGAGTCGATATGTTACTGTCTGTAGGATTTTAAAATTAGTCGACTACTCATGTTGTTTCTGAAATCATGTACCTGTATGACAGGAAAATATATAGCATCCAAAGCATCCATTGCGTGTTTTTGAGATACTCGGGCAAAGATCTTGCAAAGATCCCGTTCTCGTTCGTATTCTCCAGACTCGTTCATTATGGCCCTTCTAAAAAAAGAGGCAGGAAAAAATGTATATATATTAGCAAGTGCTAATATATGTACGACTTATTTAGCAAGAGGAAATAAAGATCTTAGTGATCAGATGTCACATCCATGACGAGAAAACAAGCCTGGTACTAGACGAGATCCTCAGCATGGGGATTAAGTTTCGCCATGTCATTGTCACCAAGTTGGTCAGTCGGAAGGCCTGGTCTGACTGGGCAAGCAAGAGGTTCAGCATTTCGAGGATTGTCAGCGTTAGAACCAGTGCCAGTGGATGAAAGAAGCTTGTTGTCTTCTGGTGCGTCAGGCTTGGCTTCTTGACGATTTAAAAACCCCCACCAATCATCATCAAAACTGGGTACTCCTAAATGTTCGCGAAGATCGGCATCGGGTGTTCCTCTCGTATTTAGATATTGACGTAGAACAGGCAGGAAAGCCCTGACATCTTTATAGGTTTTGGAAGCGCCGAACTCGGGGTCCGAATGCCATAGAGAATGCGTATAGAAAGAAGAGATATAAAACAAGAGGTCTGATTTCTTGTTTAATATTCCTGCGTTATTCCTTATACTTTTCGAAAGGAGATCTAGATTGAATGGGATCTTCTCCGATGACTGCCGAACAATTGCGTACTCAAAAAATTCGCCAACTTTATAGTTGTATAGAGACGACAATATGACGTCCTCTCCGAGACTGGGGCTGGCTAGGGTTTCTAGATAGGCGGTTATGAAATGCGAAAATTGCTCAGAAATTGCTGCAGCAGAAAGCAATTAAAAACAGCGTAGGGCTTGAACTCTAAATAGAATGCTCACCACCACTGAAGCAAGAGCCATATTTTGCTTCTTGCCAAGGGGCCTTGCCATAGCATAAGTAGATCTGGAAGTCAGGGTATGTTGGGAAGTCCACCAATGGGTCCTGCAGTGGCCTGCGAGCGTCACCTAGGCCCGGGAATAAGTAGTTGGCTATCCGTATATGCAATTCAGCGAAGTGCTGAAGGATGAAGGGAGGGGGTTGAGTGCATAGCGACAAGAATATGAACATATTCTCATCCTGCAAAAATTCAACGCGAGGGTCTTCAAGAGAGCACAAAAGGTTGAGGAGGCTTTGTGAGGTCACCTATAGTTAGAAGGGTCTGAAGATAACTATTATATGATTCGCCTCTATAACGGAAACATGTGGCTGCTTTATCACCAATAATACTTGATGTCAATTCCTGAACAGAGACATACGCCGAACATAGGATGCAGGATCGGACTGAGTATATTCAAAAACTGCGCTGGCTATTCCCCTTGTCAAATCATAGAAAGGAGCCGACTGTTTAGAGTGAAACAGGCTACCCGCCTTCATACGCGGTTCTTTGTCAAAAATGCACTTCGCATATGCGTCTCGCATAACAATCCATCCTTGTCAAAAGACAACCAGGACGAGGACAGCAAGGTCTCGTACACCTCTTCGTTGACGCGTTCCAGCTCATCTTGGTCTGCATTCACATCTGAAGTTTCCTGATGAGGCCCCGATATCGTTGCCGAAGTGAAGGCCATAAGCAGAAAAGGCTGTATATAGCATGGATTGTGTAGGAGAAAAACCTAAAGGTGTGACTTGAGAACGTAAGGAGCTGTCCAAAAAGTCTGGATTGGGTTGACTTATAAGGGGCCTGCTGAGGAACCCTGCGGGCATTCGCAAGAGGAAGGCAGAACACAAATACTTGGAAGGCTGGGATAGTTGTACTGAGGATGAGAAATGCGAAAGGAACGGAAATGAAAACAATAACGGGTATTGCGACACTCAGAGAGGTAGCAAGTAGAAAGTCGATTAACCCCACGAAGAAGAGCAAGAGTGCCAACTGGAGGAGCAGCGGCAAGGAAGAGAAGACTTGCGGAACGTACCACGCCACAAGACCTTCCGTTCTCATGTTGAGTAAGGCGAATTTTTGCCGAGCAGGGATAGAACTTGGGTACTGTTGGTGCTCTCTAAGCCACTGTAGAGAGATGATACCGATGAGCGCGGCTGTGAGGCTGAGTACAAGACTAATGAACCAAAAGGCGTTGATCCTTATGGAGGAGGGTGTTGGCGCATTGGAAAATAGTGCTGGATTAACTGGATCCGCAGATAAAGTAGCATTGAGCGGGTTGTCGAGTCGTGTAGCGATGCGGGCAAGTAAGCTGATCATAGTTTCATTCTGGTCGGGCTGGAGAGTCGGATATGATACGACTACAAAGGCCGACAAGACTGCAGAAAAAAGACCCGCCTGGAGAATTGTTTGGTCCAAGAAGAGACACAAGACATGGATATAATGGTTGTGCTCACAAAGATTAGCAAGTTTTGCACTTCATCTTTCCAAGCCTCGCACTGGACGCGGTCCTTCTCAAGCAACGGATTGAGAAGCTTTTCCCAGTGATCTCCTTGAGCTTCGATGGGATATTTATATGGATCACCACATTGCCATTTCTTGCACATCAAAATTTGCAATCAGAATCCAGACACGGGGAAGCACTAGGTTGAAGGTTGCGCACCTCTGTATACTGCGGTTCAGAATCACCCTTTCTTGAGACCATCACTCTATATCAACCAGGATTTACTATAGCAGTTGTCAGTTAGTGCCAGAAACTTTCCGGACAGTTTTCCGGACTCCCAACAAGACGTCTTCGACGCGGTGAAGAAAGGTACGTACCTAGCAAACCTGGTGGCCGGGCGCCCATATGTTAACGGAGGTGATATCATTATGATATGTGACGGTCATGCGCTCATGGCGCCCGCTGTCATTCCCTAAGTATGTAAATAAGCGAATCGCAACCTAAACCAGTTCGTTTTCGAGGGACTAACATGGCTAGAAATGGAGACTGTAATTCTAAATGTTCGAATTCAAAGGTATGGTCTCCGCTGAACTATTCGTTGAACTGTGTAAACCATCTCATGATACATTCAAGAAATGGCAGTGTGGAGACCCATATCAATTCCCCATCCCCCAGCGAAGGAGATCACTGGGAAAGGCTTCTCGAGCCGTTACTTGAGAAGGACCGCATCCAGTGCGAGTCTTGGAAAGACGAAGTTCAAAATTTGCTCATCTTTGTGAGTACAACTACTTATACTGCATGTTGAGTATCTCTGAACCCAATGATCTCCAGGCCGGTCTTTTCTCTGCTGTCTTGTCGGCTTTCGTGGTGGTATCGTATTCGAGTCTCCAGCCGGACCAGAATGAAATTATGATTGCCTTGCTTGCCCACATCGCTACACGACTCGACAATACCACTTCGTTTTTAGAATCAATTGACCTGGCAGGGAGTCCACCGACACCTTCTTCCATCCGGGTTAACGTCTTCTGGTTTATTGGTCTTGTGCTCAGTCTCACGACCGCGCTCATCGGCATTGTCTCTCTGCAATGGCTTAGAGAGCATCAACAATATCCAAACTCTCTTCCTGCTAGGCAAAAATTCGCCTTACTCAACATGCGAATGGAAGGCCTTGCGGCGTGGTATGTTCCGCAGGTATTCTCCTCCTTGCCCCTGCTACTCCAGTTGGCTCTCTCGCTGTTCTTTGTTGGATTAATCGACTTTTTATTAGCCATCTCTCTGACAGTCGCAATCCCAGTTATTATTTTTATTTGCATTCCCTTTGCATTCCTTGTTCTCACTACCATTATCCCGGCCTTCCAAATGTTTGTGTTCTGTCTTCCTCTTGCAAAACATTACCCATGCGTCCCTTGGCAAGCCCCTTATAAGTCGACTCAATCCAGACTTTTTGGGAGATTTCTCACCCTTTCTCGTCCTGCTTTCTCATTTTTGACTTATACAGTTCATGCGATATACAACTTTTTTCTCTTATGCTCTTTGCTTCTTCAACGACACAAGCAGCCATGTCAGGAAAACGTAGAATCCATAGCGCTTGAACTGAAATACATCACTGAGGATGTGTACTACGCCTTGCAGTCTTCGTCCTGGCTATCTCTTGACAAGGAATGGATTGTTATGCGAGATGCATACGCAAAGACCATTTTTGACAAGGAACGGCGTATGACTATGGCGAGCAAATTTCTCTCCACGGAGTTAGCTCCCTTCTATGATTTGACGAGGGGAATAGTCACAGCCGTCTTTGAATATGCCAAGTCCGATCCCATCCTCCTCCGTTCGGGCTATCACTCGGTCGAGGAATTGACGTCAAGCATTATTGGTGACAAGGCATCCACATGTTTCCGTTCTATAGGTGCATCATACAATCGCTATCTGCAGAGCCTCCTTACCACAGGTGACATTGAAAAGCCTGATTCAACCTTTTCTTCTCTCTTGGAGTGCCCTCATGTCGAATTTATGCAAGATGAGAACAAGTTCATTTTCTTGTCACTACACCTTCATCCGCCTCCATTCATTGCCCAGCATTATGTAGAACTGCATATACGGATAGTAAACTACTTGTATTCGAAGGTCGTTCAGGGGCCTTTGCGAGACCCATCATTGAAGGATTTTGTGGCCTATCCCGATCGTCAACTTTTTTGGTGCTATAGCAAGTTTCCCCCCAAGAAAAAAATTATGGCCATTGCTTCGAAGGTGGTAAGTATTCCAATTTGGGCCTTAATATCTATTTCCTGACTTTTTCTTTCCGCCTGAAGCAATCTCTGAGCAATTATCATATTTCATCAATGCCTATTTAGAGGTCATAGTTGATCCCAGTGTTGGCGAGGACATTCTTTTAACGTCTCTGCACAGCTAAAAAGTGGCAGAATCTTTGAATATGCAGTTGTTCGACAGTCGCCTGACAACGTCCCTTACACAGTCGACCTCCTTTCAAGGGCGATAAGAAACAGCATGGCAGAGCCATTGACCAAAAGATCAGACCTCTTGTTTTATATCGCATCCGTCTATACTCGTTGCCTTATACTTAAAGACCCCATGGACACTGGCCTGAAGACGTGGGAAGAGGTCGGCATTGTGACGACTTTCCTGCCTGTTTTACGTTCATATCTGGCAACAAGAACTCCTGATATCGATATTCGCAAACGTCTAGGGATACCCCATACTTCCGAAGTCTGGTGGGAATTTCTGCATCGTCAAGAAGACAAGTCCGATGCACATCAAGATAGGAAGAGTTCTTCGTCCAAAAGTTTTAATATTGATTCCCCCCAAAATGATACTGGTCCCCTTTCTTCTGCTGTCGAACCAATGACTCCGAATGAACAACTTGGCAACAACGACTCGTCAAAGCTTACTCTGCACGCCGAGAATCTTGTCTAGTATTAGACATGTTTTTTATGGATGTATATTATCATGATTGCTAACCACCTTTTCATGGCTTCGTGTGATCCTGTCAGGCTGCCTATCAATGCATTAGCGCTTACTAGCATATTTTGTGGAACTTCTGATTCTAGTCGTTGGGGAAATATGTCCAAGCCAAGATTTCCTAGTCGCGTTCCGACATTGCGTGATGGGTGTCTGCTCTTTATTCAACAAAAATTTTAAGCAATAATCGGTCTTTTTTGCAGTCGTTACCCAACGAAATTATGGCCAATTTGTCAACATGTATTACTGTCCAGCCTTCACTGACAAGTTCAGACTGTACATACGTACCTGCTGGTTATGACGACATTAACATGCGACGTGGAGGAACGGCTTCCGTTTGGTATCCGTTATCTAAATATACCCTCGTCCCTGACTTTGAGAATGAGTCTATTCATCTGACATATGCACATATGTACCAAAAAAGCGATCGTCCATCCAGCCCTGCCTTGCGGCCTTTGTAGCCCCCGCGTTGGGTGCAGCTAATCAGAAGGGTGTCAAGGGTGCAACTCATTGAGCATACATCGAGGCTACCAGTGCTAGCTCAGTCCAGAACAGTTTTCTGCACTATTAATAACGACAGGACGTCAAGCCAAGAAGATTCTTACAAGTAAATCATGACAGATACTAAATGAATATATGATACTCCTGAGATTGCACAAAGGAAGAGAAGACAGCCTAGGAAAAAAAGTCTAACACCGAGTTACGAGAGCTGCGTTCATACCGCCGCATCTCACGGACGCAAGAGATACGAAGACGAACAATGACTCCTCACGCAATCATCAAAACCTCGGGAAGTTTTTGATTCACAGAATCTTGACATACGAAGCCGGGAATAGACCCTTCTCCCCGTTAACTTCTCCAGTCCACCTGTCGCATAAACAGTCAGTCGAAATGTAATCGAGAAGCAGAGGGTAAAGGAAGAGCAGCAAGTAAGATGTCGTAAGTGATGCGTCAACGTGCAAAGCCACAGATGTGGTTAAAATGTTTATAAATATAGAGAGAAGGTGAAGGGTAAAGAACAAAAGAAGGGAACAGGAGGCACTGAAGGGCACATCCGTCTCTTCCTTTGTCAGATTACGAATGAATAGGGGCGCCGATAAATGAATGGGGTATAAAAAGGGCCTGCGGAATTAAAAACGACACCCACCAGTCGTCTGACGTTCTTTCCAACACCAGGACGTGCTCTCCTTCTGTGATCCTGAGGTCGCCCGCCTCCTGCATAACAGAAATTGACAAATGCACGGTCAGCTCAAATACACCCATCTCAATATGCAAGCAAGACGTACTCCGGAGTTATAATCATACAGCGCCTCTGCCCATTCACCGGCCTCCTCTTCAGGTTCAGGTTCAGGCTGAGGCTGGAACCTAGGAACTGGCGGAGGTGGCGGTGCAGGGGGTGCAGGTTCGGACGTTAGAGAATTCGTCGACCCGGCACGCCTTGCAGGAGGCGGAGCAAAGTTGTTCTGTCTAGGCGCAAACGCGGGAGGTGTTACCACTGGCGCAGGTGTCGCCGGTTTATTATGAAGAGAACTCAAGAAACCTTTCGTTGAGCTGGTATCAACAGAGTTGCCAAATTTCTACACAATGTCGGTAGCGCGGAGATTAATGATGATGATGATGGATGGATGGAAGTGTGGTGTAATGGAAAGAGGGCCGGTGAGTTACACATAATTGCACTATAATGATGGACAAAGGCGACGTACTTACTTTAACGGAGACTAATCCCGAGGCAGAGGGCTTATCCGCGACAGATGGAGGACCAGAGGACGCGGGGCGGTTATTTCTGGAGGATGAGAACGCAGCCACCCTGTCTGCCACACTTGTGACTTCACGATCATTATCCGATGCCTAGTAAGCATGCGAATTCCACGAATTCGACGAAGGATGATGCCATTCAAGTCCCCATTCCGAGGAGAGGAAAGGAAGCCAAGGACGGAGATTGACCGCAAGACACAAAAGGCCGTTCGAGAGGAGGAAGAAAAGAAAAAGCGAAGGGCATCAGAAAAAATAACTTGCAAGGGATACAGGATTGATCCATGATACATATCTGTCTCTGGTTTTGATGGCGTTGGATGGAGGTTCGAAGGAGACGTTTATGTATCAGGGCAATGGAAATCGTGACAATACTCACCCCCGTTTCTGCTTCTGGACCTGAACCACCACCACCGATATTCCGCGCATTGGCAAACTGTTTCGCCCCGGCAGACATAAATCTCGCCGCCGTGTCTGGATGTGCAGCCATCGCGCGCCCTACAGCGGACACCGCTGCGCCTTGGGCTGTGTTTGCGGGCGCCGGGTCATCGGACTGTCCGAGGCTTGCAAAAATCTCAGGTCGGGAGGAGAAGTACCTGCACAAGAAACACGAGTTGATCCAAACGTCAGCAGGTGGCCCGATAGCATTTGAAGATCACAAGGGAACAAGAGCGACGGCACAGGGGTTGGGGTGGGTTCGTTCGGAGTCCGGAGATGTGCAAGCCGTTTAGAAAGGTATAAAAGGGACTCACTCGTCCAGCAGAGAGAAAAACGCGTCTTTCTCATGCGGCTGTAGATTGGAAAAGCCCATTCCGATGTAAGTACGACAGTGGTCAAGGTTTGAGATGGCTAATTGTGATAGAGCCCTGCGTGCAGTTTGATCACACAGCCGCCATCTAATTTTGGAAATATCCCTGAAAATTGCCTTAAATACTCTGCACCATACAATACGAGGGGAGATAGCGAGGAAAATGTGAGCGGGTAGCGAGACAACTACATTTTAAAGTGGAGGGACTGATTTTTGGGTAGCGGCAGATCAAGATAAAAAAAATCGAAAAGAAGCAAGCAAATTATCTCTTCAAGCTTCATAATAACAAGCAAATAACAACATATCGATATAGAGGAAGAAGAAAGAAAAAGATAAAAAGAATCAAAGAAAATAAACCAAGGAACAGGTTCCCCCAAGCAGACCAATATTGGTAAGTTACATTACTTGTTCATTCGTTCATCGTTCGTGCGCTAACAGCGGTGGTTGGCAGGCCACATGGATGCGGGTAGGTCCTGAGGTAAGGGTAACGGGGAGGAAGGATCGAGATGAAAAAGAAAGGGTGGTCGCCTGACGTTTTGTGTAGGAAAAAGCAAAAGAGAAACCAAAAACTCGGCACCAAGAGCCAAATGCAAAATCACCCATTCCAATTAAACAAGTCAAACTCGCTTGGCATGATCTGGTCTGTGGGTGGGCTATTGTGCGGGGTGATTTGCTGCTGTTGCTGAGGGGCCGGAGTGGCGGACATATGCCGGGCAATGTCATTCACAGGTGACGGGGCGAAAGGGTACCCTCCCCCGCTGCCCTGCCCGGCATTGCCCCAACTCTGGCTATTCGTTGGCGACATATCTGGCATCCCACCACCAAACTGATTCCCTGAACCACCAGGCGGAGACATCCTATACCCTGAACCTCCCTGATTTTGCTGTTGCTGCATCATCTGCTGTTGAGCGGCATTCATCATCTGCTGGTTGAAGGCAGGACTTTGCGATGCCATCGCGCGCATGGCTTGAGTTTGTTGTTGCTGCATCAGCATTCTCTGGTACTCCTCCTGCCCCATGGAAGATACCCTCGAACCTGGACCTCCACCGCTACCTACACGGGGCGTCATAGGCGACGGCGCGCCACTCTCCGAAGGAGACCGTGTACTGCGCGCAATGCCCGGAATCGCCGATCCCGACCGCATCGAAGGACCTGCCGAGGACTGCCCTGCAAATCCACCAGAGTCAGAACCCATTGGAGAGTTCGCATGCGTAGGCGAAGTGGCACCCATGGATGCTTGAGCTTGCTGCTGCTGCCTTAGCCGCTCTTGCATCATTTGCTGTTGATTGAGCATCATCGAGACATTACCAGAGCCCATGCCGCCCATGCCGCCACCTCCTCCAGCTCCGGGGTTTATAGGGTTGCCCATGCCGATATTGACGTTCCCAGCTTGCCGCTGCTGGTGCAGCAACATTAATTGTCTTTGCTGCTGTTGCGACGTGAGGCTACTGGGTCCGGCGTTGCTGCTACCGCCCATACCCATTCCGCTGGAACCACCGCCACTTGACATGCTTAAAAGTCGCGGGTCCATGCTTCCTACACCTCCCATGCCGCCTCCGCCTATATTGCCCATACCGCCCATATTCTGCATGCCGCCTGAGCCGCCCAAATTGAATATCTGATTTGAAGGGCCCTGTTGGTGCTGAACAGGCGAGACGGGGCTATTGCTCATACCACCCATACCACCAGCATTTCCCATAGCATTCTGCTGTTGCTGCTGCTGCATATGTTGTTGTTGCTGTGGTGTCATACCCATACCTCCAGATCCCATCGGAGGCTGCATGGTATTGGGCAAGGAGGCCGAACCTGATCCGGATGCAGAGGCACGATTCATGGCTGCCAACTGCGCTTGTTGTTGCTGTTCTTGCTTGGCATGCATCATATTCTGCCAAACATTCTGCCAAAGGTAAGAATATCAGCGTCAGAATCGCACAAAAAGGAGACGACAGAATCAAGTCAAGACGCAAAAAAGGAAAGAAGGAATTACCACAGAGGTAAAACTAAAAATAAAAGAGAAAAAAAAACCCACCTTTGCAGCCCACAACCTCTGCAACTGTGCCTGCATCGGCATACTCTCAAACCCAGGCACAGTTCGTACTAGATATTGCACCATGGGGTGATCAGGTGTATTGAGAATCTGAAACGCCTGTTGAATTTGCGCGGGGGAAGGCATCTGTGCAGACCCTCCACCTGCAGACCCTCCCTGGCCCGAACCTTGACCTCCTTGCATCCCTCCCATGCCTTGCATAGGGCCTCCACGACTGCCCATGGAAGCTCCTCCCATACCACCAGGACCCGTCATCATTCCCCCCGAACCATCCCCCATACCATTCATCATTCCACCAGCACTCGACTGCCCAGGCGGGCGCATCATACCACCCATCTGACTTCCGGGCCCACCGGGCCCAGTGCTAGGTAACAACGACATAGCCCGCATCGAAGGCGTCTGGGGCACCCCACCTCCACTCGCACCACCACCGCCGGGCATATTCCCTGATGGTATCCGCTGCTGTTGCATATGATGCTGTTGTCTTGGATCCCCACGCATAGAGCCAGGCATGCCCATGTTATTGCCCATAGACATTGGATTAGACATATTGCCCATCCCGCCTCCGCCCATCCCGGAGCCCATACCGCCCATGGACATGTTCCCTGAACCGGCGTTGAGTCCGCCCATTCCCGATATGGATATATCCATGCCCATACCTTCACCGCCTCCAGAAGGATTGGGATTGGACATGCTGTTGCGCTGCATGTTCATCTGGGATTGCATCATCGAATTTTGCTGGCCTTGACCTTGATTTTGACCCTGCATGCCCATGCCGCCAGCGCCAGAAGGACCACCACCCATACCCTGTCCTCCCTGTCCGCCGCCCATGCCTCCCATCTGGCTTAGACCAGGCCCTTGCATACCACCAGGACCTCCCATACCTCCCATCTGACCCATCCCAGATCCTCCCATACCCTGCATACCCTGTCCTTGTCCCTGCCCCTGCCCTTGGCCATGACCTTGGCCGCCTTGTTGTCCACCCATCCCACCCATACCCTGCATCCCACCCATCTGTCCGCTCATACCGCCCCCTGGGCCTCCATGACCCGGACCAGCACCAGACCCTGGACCAAGCCCCAGCGCCATCTGATGTTGCTGCTGATGCTGGTGCGCCATGCGAATCTGGTCCCGCCTCGCGCGCTCTCTGGCCGCAGCGGCCATCTGCGCTTCGGAGGGGTTGATGCCGATATTGGGGAGGTTAACTTGACCGCCCTGTCCCTGTCCCTGGCCTTGACCTTGGGGGGACTGGCCATGCTGTGGTTGGGACTGAGATTGTTGTGATTGGGAGGACTGTGACTGAGAGGACTCTAAAGGCGGAGAAGACGAGGAAGATTGGTGGGCTTGCTGCTGCTGCTGGTGTTGTTGTTGGGCAGCCTGGGATGATTGTTGAGGGTTCTGCGGTTGATTAGGTTGCTGAGACGGCGATCGTTGTTGACGCTGCTGCTGCTGGTGTTGGTGGTGTTGAGAAGAGGGAGGAGATACACGAGATGAAGAGGACGGTGGACGAGGAGGTTGTTGCATTTGTTGTTGCTGCTGCTGCTGCTGTAGTTGTTGCATAGACTGTGACTGCTGAGCGTGCGCCTGGTTCTGCTGCTGTTGTTGACTCTGCTGAGGACCCGACAAATGATGCACCCCATTCGCAATCCCACCACCTCCAGAAATCGGCAACGAGAAGTGCGTAGGGCCGTTCATACCTAACATCGTGCTCATATTCACATTCACACCTCCACCACTGCCCACACTCACACCACCGCCGTGCGTCAGTCCGTGCCCGTTGGACATTTGGGCTGCGGCAGCCGTCGCTGTCGGCGCCGCGGCTGCAGCAGACGATATGGGTATGGGATGGGTGGAAGAAGGGGGCGGCATCATGTTCATACCCATGTTCATATTCATGCCTGCGTTGCTATTCGTATGCGTGTTTGAACTGGGACCGGAAACAGAACCAAGGCCGGATGCAGATGAAGGTGTAGGCGCAGATGTGAGATTAAGATTGGGATTGGGATTGGAAGCGTTAGCACCAGGTGTAAACGGGACGGAAGTAGAGCTGGAAACTTTATTTTCCCCCGTGTCCCTCCTCTTATTCAGAGGTAGCGAGAGTGAGCTGTCGGTGGGCAAGATATCCTCTGCGGGTCTTTCGCGCTTCATGTTGGCGTTCAGACTCGGATGCAGGTTGAGAGACGGTTGAGTGGGCGTTCCTGGGGGATTGAAGCTACTAAACCCACTTGCACCTGTATTGACGTTGGCGGTGGTACTGGCATTGTTTCCAGCGCCAGCGGATGCGCCGTGTGTCAAGCCCATATCTCTCCGTTTTATAATTTCTTTAGCGAATAAATTGGGTAGGGAGCTGTAGAACGTCCTTATCCGTTCCACTATAGGCCCAGCGACTTCCGCTGGGAGGAAGGTGGGTGGCTCCATGGGAGGGAGGTGTATCTGGCCCGGGTTCTGCTGAAGATGGTGTTGATGAGAAAACTAACTAATCAGAGGGATGCAAAAGCCCACCATTTGAGAAGCACGATCGGCAGCGGATGCTAGCCATGATAGATTAGACTGTAAGCGCATGGAATATCTGCAGAGATACGGGTGAGTATGAGGGTGTTTGTGAGCGAGTAAGTAGAGGGGATTTACTGTTGGAATCGTGGGTCGGTAGTAGAGATGCCTTTGTTTTGGAATAACATGCACATTCTAAAGAGGGGTAAACCGAGTTGAGTAAACTTCCGAGAAAAAGGCGAGGAAACGAAAGCAAGACGAGGCGATGGGAAGGTTGAGAAAAAGAGCAACGCACTTCAACAGCTCGACGTTGAGTTCTAATATGGTTACAACTTTAGGATCTTGCATGTGTGAGCTGGTTGCGTTAGTAGTCGTCGAGGGTGTCATTGAAAAGGAGGCATCGTGAGCTAGAAGCGACGTGGACGAGGGTAGGTGCGGCTGAGAGTGTTGTGATGAGGAAGATGATGGGATATGCGTATTTGTGCTGGTGTTGTTCGGCAGAGAGGCCGTGGGTGGGTTCGGGTTCGGGTTTGGATGGGCCTCTGAGGAGGAATGTGGTATTGATGGCGCCTGTAGGCTCGGTTGCTCAGGAGGCTCTGATGTGCTGTGACTTTGGTGGGCGAAGGTAGGGTCGTCTACGGACACTCCCAGAGTTTTCTCGTCGTCTGCGAACGCCAGATCGGCCCCTGTTGGACCTGCATCATCAGTCATCTCCGCGTCGGGGTTGTGTGCTGGGGGGTTTTCTGCGGAAGGGGGGTCTCCTGCTGGCGGGTCTTGCTCTGCTTCCTCGTCGTCTTGGTCGGGTGGTGGGGGTGAGAGCTCGGAGAGGGGGGTCGACACGCGCGATTCGTCCGCTTTGTCCACGCGTGTGGTATCAGCTGCGGGAGCCGGCTTAGGGGGCTTGGTGGAGGGTTGTTCTTGGCCGTCGTCGTCTTCCTCCTCCTCCTCGCGCTGGGGAATCTCGAGAGGGGCCTCCTTCTCCTCTGCGAGGGGATTGGGGGCGGTGCTGGTGTCGTCGGGGACGGGGGATAGAGAGGAGCTGCGGTCGCGGGTGGGCGAGGGGGAGTTGCGGTCTGGAGGGCTGGTCGGAGAGGCGCTGTCGGAAGGAAGGGCCGGGTGCGGCTGGTGGCCATTCTGCTGCTGCTTGGGCTCTGCAATGGGTGTGGTGGCGGCAAAGTGGGCTGTGGGATCCGAGTCCCAGGCAAGATGGCCGTGGTCGGTCGCTGACTTGGGCGACAGATGATCCAGGCGAATCATGGCCCTTGATTCGCGGCGCCCTATGATATTTGCAGTCTTTTTTTTGTTGTGCTTGCACTGAGCGCCCAGCGAGAAACCGTGTTGCTGTCCGACCAGTAACAGTATGGGATCGGTCACACACTGCCACAGCGGAGTCTCAATTCTTCCACATCCTCTCAACAATCCCTCCAGCGTCTATTCGCCTTCTCTCTCTGGCGGCTGCACTCGATACACATGCTGCACCGTCCTTGGCGTAGTCCGGTACCTCTCTTCATCACATGGCAAAAATGGCATGTAACCCAAACACATGCTCTTCTCTCTTCACTGCACATCTCCTAATCTGCATCCATGCAATAAAATACCCCATAACGTCATAACACTTCCTCGAACTGCTCGCTAAATTTCCCCTCCCAAGTCAAAAGTCATATCGCAAAGAGTCTAGAATTACCAAATCGACCCGCAACAATGTCGCTTACGTAATTCTTTGTCCGTATTTACCCATCACTCCGCTTTGGAATCCTAGTGTACACCGGCCAACCGCACCAAACGTTCCCCTCAAGACACTCAGCAATGTAAGTATGGCCCTCCTCCGTCTGAAATGCTCCCAGAGGCTCCTGTCGATGCGCTGGTTGGATTAAGACAGAAAACCGCGGTCGAAATCGGTGGATTGGGGTGGATTCGGTCGGTCAAGGTTGGATGTAGCGCGAACGGGTGGACAGCAGCCAACAACACAAACTCTTCCTCCAACCAGGGCTGACTTCTTTCTTCCTTAGAAAACGCAATGGGTCGGGTTATCAGGGCACAAAGGCGCTCGCACGCCATCGTACGTCTCCCTAGAAAAACTCCATCAAAAAGACACAAAGTGCTGAAATCCTCCCTCCCCTTACACAGTTCAAGGCGCACACCCATTTCAACAAAAACCCCGCCCAGCTGCGTAACCTCGACTTCGCCGAGCGCAATGGTTACATCCGCGGAATCGTCAAGGAGATCATCCACGACCCCGGTCGGTGCGTACACTGCAATATGTTCACCCTTTGAAACCAATTAAACAAAATAAATTATTCAGCGGTGCTCCCTCGCCAAAGTCGTCTTCCGCGACCCCTACAGGTACAAACTCCGCAAAGAGACCTTCATCGCCACCGAAGGCATGCACACCGGCGCCTTTGTCTACTGCGGCAAAAAGGCCGCCCTGACCGTCGGCAACGTCCTCCCCATCGGCCAGTGCCCTGAAGGTACCATTGTCTGCAACGTTGAGGAGAAAGTCGGCGACCGCGGTGCTCTCGCCCGTACCTCCGGCAACTACGCCACCGTCATCGGCCACAGCCCAGACGACAACAAGACGAGACTCAGACTGCCAAGTGGTGCGAAGAAGACTGTGGCGGGTGATGCTAGGGCGACGATTGGTATTGTTGCCGGTGGTGGAAGGATCGACAAGCCTTTGCTTAAGGCTGGTCGTGCGTACCACAAATACAAGGCCAAGCGTTACAAGTGCGTTTTTATTTTTTCGCAACTCATCTCTTCAGTCTATTGACATATTTTCTAGCTGGCCTCGTACTCGTGGTGTTGCTATGAACCCCGTCGACCATCCTCACGGTGGTGGTAACCATCAGCATATCGGAAAAGCATCCACCATCGCCCGCTCTGCTGTTCCTGGACAGAAAGTCGGTCTCATCGCCGCTCGTCGGGTACGTCTCCCTTTCCCCTCCTTTCCACTCTATCCCTCCTCTCTGACACTACCCCACCTCACTTTAGACTGGTCTGCTACGTGGTACAGTCAAAGTCAAGGAAGTCTAAATTATTTAGATCACATCCTTTCTTTGTCCCCCTGTCCATATCCTTCCTGCGCTGCGCTCTGTCTCACTTTACCCTTACCCCGCTACATACACACATGTTATGCACATTTACGCTCTTACTCGACGAACCCATCAAAAATATGTGTTATGCAGAATTTTTTTCCTATCGCTTTTTTTGCATTTCTTATGGCTATGATTTAATTGTGTGTGTGCGTGATGGTGATCGATGTAAGCTCGAGCGTGGTGTGGATAAATCACGTATATAATGTTTTGCTGCAGCCTGCAAATTGGAAGCGTTAGGTCGTGGTGGAAGTTTTGATAATCCTGCGGTTACTCTGGCTTTGTTCTTTTGACCACGGTCGAATCTTCGTCACCAAGAAGATCGCAAACAAAAGGTCGTCGTTATGTTTAAGGACTGATGATGTTCATCCTAGGTGTAACGTACTTTCCAATCAGCCTCTACGCTAATCTTGTTGGAGACTACCTTTGGCAGCATTCTTCCACATATACACTCAAGCACCTCTATTCCTTCCTTGACATCCGTACTCTTTGTCTCATTCTCAGTCGAATCATCTTCATCCGTCCGGGGTCAGCCATCTAAATGAAAATTGTACCTTCTGCAGGCAAAGAAAAGCAGGTCCGAGAATCGCATTCTCGATTGATTTCCAGACTGACCCCGCGTTATCTTGCTCATGGGGAAAGAGAACGTCGGGCATCGCACGGGCGCTAATTGGGTCCCTGGTGGCTGGGAAATTCACGTTGATGACCAGGTTTCTGATCGTGGTTGGCTCGTAGCCTGCGAGGCTCAACAATGACATTAAATGATGCAAGGTGCTCTGTGGATCGTCAGGCACTGCTGATACCTTGAGAATAAAGGTATACAGCGAGATAAAATCTGAGAGGCATATCGGGCCTGGAAAACGACTATAGGCTAGTTCAAGAAAACAAATCTATCAATTACTCGCAGGGGAAGAATTTTAGCTTTGCTCACAGTCTGAAAGACAAGGAATTTTCTGGTCGATAGTCAGACATTCGAGAGTTCGAGATGCGCTGCGCATTGCCCACCATCGCCAAGGATATCGCGATCCACTGTGGGCATGTAAATGGTGAATTCCTCAAGCGAGAAAAAGGCGCCTCTAATACGCCCATCTCCTTTGTCTCCCTAATTCTCCCAACACGTCGTCGAACACCGTGCTCAAAAGTGTGCAGATAACGGAAGCTGTGATGGACCAAGTCAACGGGGGCAAGCACGATAGCTGACGTTCCGACACGAAGAAACTCTTGACCCATACACTATCCAAACGCAACTCGCCAAGATTGGGGCAGCACAAGATTTCAGGACGAAAGTTGTACACCTTGCTGATGCAGACGCTCGTCAACCTCGGCGAAGCAAAGAGTCTCGTTAAACTGTCGTGCAGAAACTTTCCTAGCTCCTTCCAATTCATGGCTTGTTCGAATCTGAGCTGGAATGCTTGGAGGTTTTGGAGGACGTCCAGGATGGCAGGTAAGCTCTTGTGCAGAGTGTCCCTCCAAAGTGAAGGTTCCCCGATCCAGTTGAATGTCCGAGTCGCGTCGGAGAAGGATACTTCCAGACTGCGCACTTGCAGCGCCAAAGGGTGGATATCGTGCAGCGGGTCGTTCTTGAGGACCTGTAACAGCTTGCTCCCTTGCTTTATTTCCCCATCGTCTACCCCTCCATCTTTTATGGTGACTTTGGCAAAGAGATGATATCGGGAAAGAGAGCAGAATGCTCGCGATACCAGCAGGCATTGCGCTAGAGCCCTGCGTTCGTCTGCGTCCTCGACATCCAGGAAGGATAAGATGTAGTCGAATATCTCTGGCGAGAATTCTGCCTTTTCATGACCGTATGAATTTTCTCCACTGTAAGAGGCCATCTGCGACGTGTCCCAATTGAAAACGTTGCGTCTTGACGAGCGGTGAAAATCTAGAAGTGAGGGTTGTCCTTAAGCCTTGCTGCTTGACCTAGAACCGTCATCGCACGCATGTCAAATCATGCTAGTCTGTACAAGATAACGACAGATAGAAAGTTCGCCAGGACTGAACACTTTGACTTTGATGAATATCGCTGGCATCTCCCACCACCTCCACATGGCGACTTGCGTCTGACAGTAGAATCGGAAGAAAAATATCAGTCACGTCGATGAGGCATTTCAATAATCAAAGAAACATATTTTCCCGCCTTGAACTTCACTCGATTCTAGGTGAAATGGACGTCGAAAGGCCAATGATACATCCTGCATCCTGGGCGACAATGGTTTAGTGGTAAATGAGCAGCAAAAACATGCCAAGTTGGAAGAACTTGTAGTTAGGACTAGAAAGCCTTCATCAATATGATGGTAGATGGTGCAAAGTTTGCTTGATTCATGATGAACAACGTAAATATATGTCACGAAAAAGGGTGACCTCCATGGACCATCAAAATCAATCCATCATTGACAAATTCGGGTATCTCGGCCAAATATATTCAGTATACATCAAGCGATCCTCATCAGTCGATCATCCTTCTTTTCTTGGCTCCCGGTGTTATACCATTTGTCTCCGCCAATTCCCCAAAGAGCAGATAGCAAAACGAAGGCCGATGTAAGAATACAAGAGAAATGTTTTTAACACAAATATGTCAAGTGACGCCCGTAGAAACATGACGTATGTATCTGACACTGAAGATGATACCGTTGGAAAAGAAAGAACATGACGATTGATTATCAACCTCGAGAAGAAATTTAGAAGAGCACGCTATATATCCAGTACATCAACATATCCCCATCAGTTGATCATCTTTCTTTTTTTGGCTCCCGTCTCACGTAACCGTTGCTCAACTAAATATCACCGTGTTGCTTGCTGAACCACCAAAAATTTGATAACAGAATGAAGGCAGTCGACGAATATCAAAGAAAAAAATGGTATCATACATCCTCCGAGAACTTCGCCTCGACCCCCAAGCTTATCCAACTCTTTCAGTAACTTCTAGTGCTTGGGTGTTCATCGACGGCCCCTTCAATCATTCTGAATTCAAAGACAACGAACGTTCTATTCTAACGATAATACTAATAGGCGTTACATACTTTCCAGTCGGCTTCGAACTCAATCTCGCTACAGACTACCTTTGGCAGCGCAGTGTCCATTCTTCCGCATATGCATTCCATCACATCCATTTCTTCCTTCACATTCGTACTCTTTGCATCGTTCTCGGTCGAGTTGTCTTCGATATTTGAGGACATCCATTTAAACGTAAACTGAACCTTCTGAAGGCATGGGAAAGCAGGTCCGAGAAGTGCATTCTCAATTGATTTCCAGAGTGGCGTAGCATTATCTTGGGAGAAAATAAGGTCGGACGTAGCTCGGGCGCTAATAGAATCCATATTGGTCGGAAAATTCACATTGAGTATGAGGCTTCTGACCGTGGTTGGCTCATAACGGTCGGGGTTCAATAAAAACGTCAAATGATGCAAAGCGCTCAGCGGATCGTTAGGCAACGCTGAAACCTTGAGAACTAGGGTACGCAGCGAGATGAAATCTGAAAGGCATATCGGACCCGGAAAATGATTGTAGGCTAAAGCAGGGCATATTAGTGAATTTGTCAATATTGAAGAGAAATTCCGGTTATCCTCACAGTCTGAATGACAGGGAACTTCCTGGTCGACCGTCAGGCATTCGAGAGTCTGAGATGCGCGTTTCATCGCCCACCAATGGTTGAGAATATCGCCATCCATGGGCATGTAGATTGTATAGTTCCTCAAGCGAGAAAAGGGTGAATCTAATAGGCCTTTCTCTTGTGTACACCTGATTCTTTTCAACACATCATCTGAAAAACGCGCGTCGAAATTGTGCAGGGATTGGAAGCTTTGGGCTGCCCAAGGCAATGCGGGTGGGGTACATGCAAAAGAACTAGAACGACGTTCCGTTATGAAGAAACTCTTGACCCAAACACTGTCAAGACGTAAATCACGTAGGTTTGGACATCGCAGGATTTCAGGACGGAAGTTGTGGACCTTGTTGATGCTGACGCGCGTCAATTTCGGGGAAGCAAAGAGTCTCACCAAACTGGTCTGTAGGAAACTTCCTATAGTGTTCCAATCCATGGATTGTTCAAACTTGAGCTGGAACGCATGAAGGTTCTGAAGGATATCCAAAATAGCTGGTAAACTCCTGTGCAGGGTGTTCCTCCAGAGTGAAGCTGCACCGATCCAACTGAACGTCCGAGTCTCATCGGAGAAGGACATATCCAGAGAGCGGACCTGCAGGGCTAGGGGGTGCACGTCGCGCAGCGGGTCGTTCTTGAGGATCTGCAATAGCTTGTGTCCCTCCTTCGCCTTCGCATCTTCTGCCCTGTATCTTCCAAGCTAATCTTTTCAAAGAGATGATATCTAGAAAGAGAGCAGAATGCGCGTGACACCAGAAGACATTGTGCCAAAGCTTTGCGTTCTACTGCGTCCTCGACGTCAAGGAAGGATAAGATGTAGTCATTAACTCTGCCGCGAATTGTATGGGTGCCTGGATATGAAGATTGTCCTCGGATTGAGATGCCATTTGTGAACCGATTTTCTCCCGGTTGGAAACGTCGTTCCTTGTCGAACAGTGGGGATTGAGGACCCAGGAACTGTACGGCGAATTGTCCTTTAAGATCCGCTATCCAACCGTTACGCACGGATGTCAAGAAGTCGTAATGGAAGGTACAATAGAACCCCTCCAGTATTGAACATTCTGACATATTCATAGTTCTGGACCTTCTTTCTGCCCCTCCTCTTCACCATACGACTGACTAAGATTTGCACTGGCATTAGAAATTTCGCGGAAGACAAACAAATAGTCACGAGTCTTTAAAAGTCTCCGGGATCAGGGTTCCCAGTACTGGTGAACTCCAAAAGGGCGCTTTATTTATACTTTTGAATGCATATGTTCAACTTTTTGTGGCTTCATTGAGACGTCGAATGGCAAATGAAGGCCCTGGGCGAGAACGAACACAGAGTATATCGGGGTCCGACAGTGTGGAAGAAGATAGCCAGTTTCATTTGGGATTAGAAAGCCTTGTATATTAGAAGTGGTAGTAACTGTATAGGTCAAAGGCTCGACTTTTGATTCATAATGTATCCCCGACTCTGTCACGTGAGTTATATGCATAAGGATTGGTAATTTGTGGCTTTAGCCGCTTCTGCCACAGTGCCGAGTGTTAAGATGAACGACTCCCGCAACCTCGGTCTCAAGAGCTTTTCTCATGATCACACACGCTAGTAGTAACGAACGCTAATGAATTTCAGCTCCTGTCTACTTGGATTTTGATCAAAACAAGTCGAAGGAGCTATCAAAACTTTTTTCAGAATGTATAGAACAGTGGGTAATAATAGCACTAGTATAGCTTTGGCAGCCTGCAAGAAGTCTTTAGCCAACCCCAGGTGGGAACACGGTGAGAAGGGGCTTTAGAATACGATGGGATTCGGAAATTACAAGAACCTATTGTGTTCGTAATTTAAGAGTCGGGGACTGGCGCTTGCGCTTGCTGCGGGACAGTTCAACGACTCCACGAATCGGAATATCGGGACAACTCAATTCTTAGCCGTAAAGTATATGCAATCAGGCATCAAGATGATATCCCCATCGGTTCATCTTCTTTCTATTCTTGGCTTCCATTTATGGCACCAGTCTCGTGCTGCAAGGCTCAAGTCGCCACTCGGATCCGACTGCTCGCACTGCGCAGAGTCAGATAAGATAGGCGGTGACTAACTGTCAGTGGGTCAGCGGAAAGACGTAGGAGTTGTCCAATTTTGAACGTATCTTTCGGACAGGTTGTGCAGTGGCCCGAGTTCTTGTACGTACTCTCCAGAAGTGACCTGCACTTGGTGATAAATGTATCTCTATTCGAGATCAAATTCGAATTCCTTCATCCATATAGATTGCATGTCCTATATACATTGCGCTGTACAATTTGTACTACTCTAAGGTACACATGACCGACATGTATGTAAGTAAAAAGGAGGCTTGGATGAGATTGCGCATTGTACATTGATTTCCATGTTGCATTGCATGTTTCCACGAGCATTAATGATTACATCTCTACTTACTTCACTTCACCATTTTGATTTGCATAATTAAAGCCTTGCGCATGCGTTCAGAGATGTCAGTCGGCCAGAAACGAAGAAGAAAAGAAAAGAAAAAAGCAGGAAGGAAACATGAGGGGATATGAATTTGGAATGGAGCAAAACAAAACAGAAACGGAGAGAAAAAAACACATGTAGGTTAGGTAAAGAAAAAGGAATACAAAAAAAAAAAACTGAAATTATGTGGGAATGAACATGAATGACTGACTGGAAAAAAAAAGAGCATTACATACTTGAGAGAAGAAGAAAAAAGCAAGGTGGTAACAATCATTATCCCCAGCGTTCATCGCTCCTCAGAGACCGAGAGACCAAGGACTACGGACTCCTCATCCTCTCATCCTCATCTTCCCTATCTCCCGCTCTCCGCCTCTTTCTCTCCTGCTTATCCCTAGTATCATCACTCTCATCCTCATCGTCCCCATCACCCCACACACTCCCTCCTACACTCCCTCCGCCCACAACCGTCCCTGGCGCCCTAATCGTCGGCTCATCGTCCGTACTTGTCTCGGACACCGTCGTCTCCGTGCCCGCGTCCGTGCTCGCATCCGCATCGTCGTCTTCATCCTGGGGGTCATGCGACGAGGAGAAGGAGTCGACAGAGGCTTGGTGATGGTGCGACATGCTCGAGGGGGTCGGATAGCCTTTTATGCTGTAGGGAAGTTGCTGAGGTTGATGGTGAGTAAATTGGGGTGGTAAAGTGTGTCGAGACAGAGGTAATGTATGTGACGGGTGGGATAATGACGGCGGAACGTGCGGCTGGGTGAAGGATGCCGACTGGGGCGTTGTATGTTCATGGATGTGTCCTTCGTACCCCTGCGACCCCTGTGGATGCGGGTGAGCGTAGGACGGGTGCATTTGCTGCGGCTGCGAATGGTGATGCTGGTAATGCAGAGGCTGCGTCGGTGTAATGAACTGATGGTGCACAGGTGCAGGAGCAGGTGGCATGACCCCTAACGCATCCAAAGGCCTTGCAGGAGTCGAATGCAAATGCAAATGACTCGTTCCGTTCGTATGACCTATAGGCGACCGGTGCGTCACACTTAACTGTGGCGTCGAAGCTGACGCTCCAGCTCCATGGCGGGGTGATACGACTGTTACTGTTGACGATGAACCGCTCGAACTTGAACTCGAGTTGTTGTCAAAATTGGTGATCGGGTTGGAGTGGGAATTTGAACGCGAGTGGGAAGTAGAAGGGTGTGAGGGTGAAGATGAGGCATGCCTGACACGTGGTGGAGAGGTTGAAGTAGAGGAGGAAGATGCAGCGGTGGATGATATAGGAGGTTGGTGTTGTGGATGAGAGGGGTGCAGCTGGCTCTGCTGAGTGGTGTGGTGAATCGCATGAGGTTGTGCATGGTGCGGCGGTTGTTGCTGTTGCTGGTGATTATGACTATGACTATGATACGTATGTCCGTTCACTGGAGCAGGAGCAGGTGATAACTGGAGTTGTGGACCTGCACCAGAAGTTGATTTAGAGAAAAGGATGAGCTGCTCGGCGTAGTGCTGCATCTCGGTGCCTGATATGACGAGCCGGAAGTCATTCAGGAGTAGAAATTGGAGTTCGAGCTGGTTAAGCTCCGGGAGTGGCAGACCGCCGACCTACATCAATGCAAAGTGATAGATAGTCAGTTGGACGCAAGATAGGAGAAGTATTTTGGGAAAAGAAGAAAGAGATAAATATGACGTCCACGCCTCTGGCATATTGGTCGCGAGCTCGGGAATTCCAGTACACCAAAAGGGTCAGAAGAAGGAAACACACCTTTGCATATCTTGAATTCGTATAGAACACATCGCTGAAAAACTTGCTCGCCACGGTAACACCCGCAATGACCAATCGGTGGATATTGTACGAGTCAATGACGAATGGCCGGCCGACAGCATCCTCGCTGAGCTTGGACATCCTGTCAAAGTAGACGAGGAGAGACAGGAAGACATGGTTGGTGGTGGGGCAGTACTTGAGGATGCGGAGGAGATAAGCCTCGAGGGAGATGGTCGGGATGTTGCGGGCGTGGAAGGTGAGCGTTGCGGCGGGGGTGGATATGGCATTGCGGGATGCAGTGGTGAGGGAGTGGAAGATGGGCGGGGCGTCGGCGGGATCTATCGGGGTGTAGTTCTGCTGGGAGGAGTTGGAGTTTGTGGGGGAAAGGTGGTCATTGGTGGTGGCTATGTGTGTCAACAGGAGAGCAAGCAGCTTGAGCAGGTCGGTGGCGGGGTAGGAGTGGATGTCGAGCGCGGGCGATGGTGAGGGCTCGGGATCGGAGGGCGGGGACGGGACAGGCTTTGTGGACGGGGGCGGGGTGGGTGTGCGGCGGAACGAGGAGGAGGGGGCAGCAGGAGGAGCGGTTTGGTGCCGCTGCAGAGTGGGAGGAGCGTGGTTCTGTGCCAGATTGGCTGATCGGGAGGAGGAAGAGGAGGAGGCGGCTGATCTGCTCGCGCTACCTCGGTGCACTCCATCCGGCGAGGCTGAATACGGCTGCACTACTGCCAACATACACTCATCAGCAATTCCGCTGTATTTCCTTTGTAAAATACGAAAGAAAAAAAAAAGAAAGAGACTTCATTCCTTCTCCACTAGTGTTTTATTTAATCAACAACCCATCGTCACGTGAGTTCGCCCCTCAACCATTTCTACCCAAAATAACCTCCTGTCTAGGCCTCGTCTCCTCCGCATAGCCCTCCCCCCTTGCGCAATCTATCTCATATGTTCCTCCTCTACGGCTGCACATCATCCACTCGTGCCCACAACCACAGAACTTCTTGCCGTCTTTTGCTCTTGGTCTCGTTCTTCCTGCACCGCTAGCTCATGCACGTGTGTCCTGAAGGAGCACACGTTCGCGTGGTTCTCTCTTGCAGCAAATAATATTCATGTTCTCATTCATTGACCGCGATTTGCCGTGCCGGGGAGTGTAAACTTCTCGGAACAGCTCCTTGAGGCTTGAGATTTTGTCAGATTTTTGGCTTACGATCAACTGGAAACAGAGCATTAATTTCGTTTGCATTCACGAGGTTGGCCGAGTCCTCGTAACCAAGCCCATTTCGAGAGATAGCACCTCTGCTCACCAATCCACCTCGGCCGATAACGAATACCAGTGAAATTTTTCAAAAGGTGATCATGAACAACTTCATATCGTATGTCATCTTCCCGCCTTTCATTTCCATGTTTGATCCCTGATTTCGACGCAGTGATAGCGGCGATGATGACTTCAACACTTGCTCATCCGTCACGCACCGCACACGTTCTGATTATGCTCCCGTTAGCCCTCCGGGCTCGCGAATCCCCTTCATAGCGTATCCTTAATATCCGGAGCCGGAACACTTATCAGCATCCTCGACTCCTCTCGCGGTCACAGTCCTTACTCCACAGGCAAGAGAAGAGAAGAGAAGATTCAGCCATTGCCACATTTGCGATCTTATCTTTCTGTCTTTCTTTTCTCAAGCCCACACTGCACCCGTTATACGCAGAAGTATCTCCGTCGAAAATGACAATCTCGCAGGTTTCCGAATGAATTGAATAGAACTTCAATGCCAATGACGACATCATTCGCGACAATCGGTGCCCTGTAAGTAAGTAGCGTTCCAGTAGGATTCCAAAGCCAAAAAAATGCTAATCATCGTATCGCGGGAGAAGTCAAGGTTATAACTGTTACGGCTACACCCTCCCTGCGGCCCTGGAAAGCCCTGGTAGTTATTTTTTCTCCTCTGAAGCATGTTGGTCTTTCGGTTGGTCGGCTCCATCTCGTCACCCCATCTCCATCTCCATCTCCTTGGAGTTAGAGTATGACCTGATCGATTGCAGCTGGAACTTGAAAGTTGAAGAACGTTTCTACTTTACTTTACCTACAGCTGTGCTTACTTCAGTAAGCGCTGTGAGTATGGTCTATTAACAACCTTTTCTCTTTTTTCTCTCTGAGTAAACCAATGATAGCAAGTCACATACTGTTACATACGGACGTGCATCCGTCCATCCTTGGATACCCTTCTGGACTCTGAAGTCTAATAGTCAACGTTCAACACCTGCCGTCGATGATTTGCCGGTCCCTCTTGGAGTCTTTGTCCGGATTACCAAGTCCGACAAGTTTGACGTGAGCGTTTGACATTCAGAGCTCCTTCTATTCGATTCCAATTCAATGAATGAATGAAGCAAAACAAGCAAACAAGCACGTCCTTCTCCAAATCCACCTATCCACTACGCAATCGCACGTGTACGAGGACGGCGCTCTCAGACTCGTAGTTGATTTACATCAAGTCTATTCGTGTTATCGGTGATGACATTGACGTTAAAATCACTACATATCAGTACCTGTATCATTCATCGTTACTTAGAACGGCGAAGATCCTTGTTGGCTTACTTATAATTACCCTTTCAGCCTCGATTGGGTTTATACTGTCCAACCTTTGGACCGACCATATGCAACATTATAATGAACATTGGAGCATTGGAGCATTGGAGCGACTCCACGAGGCCATCTGTTTTTGCCTGCCTGCTCCTATCCTACTTCTGGTTGAATGCGTCTATGCACTGCGACGGGATCGATAAGTGGTGGAGTATATTTAGGCCTACTTTCGAACTTTTTCTAGCAATGCTGGGTTCTTTAAATTGCCAACGGAAGAATCACGCGCCACTCTATGTATATCTGGCAGATAGTACAGTGGTAAAGATGGTAGTCTTTGGTTCAGGAACCCACCCATAAATAATATTAGCCGGTAGTTTGTAGGTGAATCCTTTAAATTGTAAGCCTTCGTCCGACCGACAAGTCGAGAACATAAGCTTCCCTTTTTCCCGTTTTAAGAATTGCTTATAGCCTGTCATGGGACCGCAGATCTCTAATCGTCATCACACTCACTTATTCACTCATTCACTAATGAAAATGGGCAGATGGCGTCACGTTATATCTGCTAATTTTGACAGTCGACACTGACCGAATTAATTAGTATCATGGACCAACGTTCGAACTATCGATATCATTTTAAAGTTCCGGCCTTCCTGGGAACGCGGTAGCTCGTTTGTACTATGCGCGCTAGTACATACATGCGTTGCTGCAACATTCAGGGTCCGCGGGCGCTAGTTGACCCGGGGGAGTTGGCTATTTTTTTTTTCTGAAAGAAGAGGAAAGAAGGGATTGCCGTTGGAATCGGGATGCAAAGGGAGCCAAAAAAAGAAAGATAATCAACTGATGGAGATAATATCCTGAATTGCCGAACATTATATGCCAGTCCATTTGAAATTTAATTTCACTTAAGAAGCATGAAACCACTCTCTTTTCGAGCAAGTCCATTCAGTAGCTTGGTTTAAAACGATGTTTCAATTAGAGGTATGGCATGTAATCTATTGGTCTTCAACAACTTGGCGACTCAAACACCTTGATAATGTCTTTAACCAGCCTTACCAAATTATATCTACTACTTATCCATGTCATAGGTCCATAGAAAAAAAGATAAGAGGAAAGAAGCTTCCCATCGGCATGAACCAAGCATAAACATGTCCTTTTCATCATGCAAGTTTTATTTTTATCACGCAAAGTTTAGCCACTGAGCTATTAGAATATATAATAATATGATCAACAATCAGGGCTGTCGGCCTTCATGTACATAAATATATCTCTAAGAGCAGGACATTGGAAATCTGTAATACCGGGCAAAATGTAAAAGTTGACGAGAAAGTTGCGCAACTGGTGGCGCAGTCCTCCGAGTCAAACTGCGAATGAGATAGAAGGTCTCTGGTAGAGCCAAGGCAATATGACCGCATCCAGAAAGTAGGGCGCTCGAGTTGAATGCTGACAGATTCGAGGTCGTCGATTGTACTGGAATCATCTTTGTAACTCTTCAAAAGCGCCCATCGGTCATTAGAAAAATTGGGTATTCTCAAATGCTCACATATGTTTACGGAAGGAGTTAACCTTGCATCCAAATACCGGAGTAACGAAGGCACGACTTCAGGGACCTCTCTGTATGTCCAGCATTGTAAAAGACACTAGGAAGAGCCAATGTCGTCAAAGGATTCCCGGACAGCGAACGAATGTAAGGCCTAGAAAAGGTCTGTTATCAGCCCTGCCTCCAGGAAAGTCGAAAAGAAGATGGTTGTAATCCACAGACAGATTTCTAATGCTCTCTCATAAATCGTCGGAGAAAGTAAATGCATTGGAAGGCAGGATGGTTGCTATCAAGACGGGAAAGGCAAACAGGATGCAAACAGATATAATGGATGGGACTCGGAATTGCTACAACCTCTAGAGATGTCATCAGCAAGAAGTCAATATGCCATAAATAAAAAATCCTATAAATAAAAATACAAGTACCAATTGGAGGAACAGAAACGAGTCTCGAGAACATACCATGCTTCCAAGCCTTCTACACGTATGGTCAACAACACAAGTTTCTGCTTCACCCTTCCTTGAACTTCGAACATTAGAACTGAACTAGATGAAACCGTCCTTAACCAAGTTCGCACACCTTCAGACCAGCCTCAACTCCTGAATCGCGTTCTTCTCTTGCAGACATATCAGGTTGCCGATGGAAGAAGACGACCAATAGTTCTAATGCTTACCAGGTAGTCGTTCGTTGAGGGCCTTAAAAGGGTTACAGGTGCCACAGCAAATTAGAGTGACATTGAGTCCGACATAGAGCAGAAAAGCGTAAGAAAATCGACTCCAAGATTGGCTTGCAGGAGGATAACGATACCCAGTAGTACCCTAACTATTCGTGAGATGCAGTCCAGCAAATACACTGCGAGAATGTCGCCCATTGATGGAAGCCAATAGCTTTGACAACGGGCACGGTTCTCGAAGGCGACAGGAAAAAATGGGATACTGAAGCATTTCAATGAGCCCTGGAACCTCAAGCTTGACGTTAAACTACAAGTAGCTTGATTGTTCATGATGGCTAATCGATGGTTTTATTCTCTCGGCAGTCTCCGACTTTCAAAAAGCTGTTGACCACGTAAGTACTGGAGTTACCCTTGAAGATCCCTGATTTGATTCCAAATTCCATGCAACACGATTCAGTCGTAAATACTAGGTGGAGAAAGCAAAGGAAAAAAAAGGGAAAGAAAAAAGGAAAAAAAATTATAATGAATTGATTTTGGGTACAAGTACAACTAATACACAGAGCAAAAGCTTTAATTTCGAGTTGCTAGGGTTAACTGGGGAGGGGGTGCTGGGTATGCGCGGAGGGCAACGGGTGAGAGAATATGAAAGAACCGAGCAATTGGTAACGACGACGACGATGATAAAGAAAGAACGAGTAAGGAGCGAAAAAGGAAGGCAAAAAGAATGGATAAATAAGTATCACAAAAAACCTATTATTTATCGAAGGTTGCCCCCATAAAGAGATTAGATGAGAATGGGAAGGAAGATAAAGGAGGGTGTCTAGCGGAGTGTGAAGGAAGGTGGGCGATACCAACAAAGTGAATATTATTGAATTATCCAAGTAAGGTGTAACTCGTCCCAGTCATTAGTGCCATGGATCGAGAAGATAAGGGCGCCTGTCTGTGTGATGTGGTATACCGTGCAGGAAGGGAAGAACGAATGAGAAAAACCAAAGGAAAAAAAGTCTAGGCTGATGGATTTCGACCTCAGGGCCTCCAGATCTTGACGAGCTAGAAGAAAGAAAAGAAGCAGCTCATGTGAATAGCTAGATATGCCAACGAATCTTACCAGACGCACCTTATCCGTCCCACCTGTCGCCACTACATTCACGATTCGATCATTGTCGTCGCTGCCTTCCGTCACTGGTGTAGGTCCCCAAGCCACGCATTGTACGAATGGGCTGTGTGCCTCGACTAGAAATGAATAGAAGGTAAGATCAGAACATAAATATAGAACGAGAAAACCAGGACATACCCTTTTTCACACACCGTCCCGTCTTCAGATCCCATATCCGCATTGTATGATCATCAGCTGCTGATAAAAGGAACTTGCCACATGGGTGGAAGGTGAGAGCTTGTACCCAGCCGTCATGCCCGACCTAAGCAGCAGTCGCGATTTAGTAGGAAAGCAAAGGTGAATAACTCAGGAAAGACGAACAAAGGTCCAGAGACATTGTCCTCGTAGCGCATCCCATAACTTGATAGTCTTGTCTCTTGATCCTGTTAGGACGAAGGAGATCCCTAGTTGATCCACCTTTGCTGTTTGCACAGTTGCAGGCTGTGCAGTTAAAAAAAGACCAAGTTAGAGGACATATGAAAGGGAACTTGAGAGTACCGACCAAAGTGACCAGCTCTCTAATAGCTGGAATAGATGCATGTGGAACGAATACAGCACATTCAATCCGATTATCGTGTCCTCTCATTTCTGTTTTTAGCGCAGCGGTTTCCATATCGGTTATACGAGCAGTCTGCGGCAACAGCCAGCTTTAGAACACAAGTAGCAAAAAGGAAGCAGCGTACATGATCATCCGAACATGTTAGGAGTAATCTTCCATCCGCGCTCGGTAATGCTGAACGTATCCATTCTGAATGGGGTTTTAATACTTTTACACAATGACTTGAAGAATAGGAGTCAGCGTTACACTTGCATTGTTACTAGTTTAAGTTACTGCTCACCTCGTGCCTACATCCCAAACTCGGACTGTGTTGTCCCGACTAGCTGATATCAGTCGTGTGTCTCCTGGAAGGAAGCACACACTTGAGATTGAGTGTTCGTGGCCGCGTAACGTAGCAAAGTTCTTGTAATCGTCAGGTACATTCCAAAGTTTGATGAAAAGGTCGTCAGAGCAAGTTGCTGCACGAAAGTTTCTGTTAATTATTGTTGTAGATAAAGAGATCCATTGTTCGCACCTAAAACCTTGCCCGTTGAATCGTATTGGCAATCCGATACAGCCTTAGTATGGCTCTTCAGTGTCCGTTCGCATTCGCCTGTATCCCAATCCCAAATCTTCACCGTCGCATCGACAGATGCAGAAGCAAGCACAGAATAAAGTGGGTGAAAGCTGACGGCGTTTATTTTGTCGCGATGGCCGATGAGGGTGTGTTTGGGTGTCGAGGATGGTAACCATTCTTTATTGACGCGCTTTGACCCCTCCGACGCGGCAGGTCCTGCATTTGCTAGCTCCTCGTGTGCTTGAGCTAGCCGTGCTTCCAGATCCATAACCTGGATTGATTTCAATGGCGGGGTATATCCATAAGTATGATCACCTACACACCTTTCGTTGCATCCTAATGATACTTGTCCATTTCTTCACCAATAGCCCGCTCGCAGGAGACGTAGGATCTGGCGTAAAGTCAGCCTTGCATTAATATCATGTCAGCCAAATAAAAGAAAAAGTTGGTCAATAATTGCCTGATGGGTGGATACGTACTAACTCAGGAGCTTCTGACCGGAACTCATTGAACGTTTTCGTGAAGCCGGCATTGTAGAGGTAATCCAGCATGGATTTGTGCCTGATTTTCATTGGTTGTTACACTTTTCTTGTTAAATAATGTTTTGAAGTGCACATACAGATCTAGTTGCTGCCGACTCGATAACTGTGCCATTCTTGATAAAGTTTTTCGTGTTCAAGAAACAAACCCGTTCGTTGCTCCCAACAGGTATCAGCTTAGTCAGCAATCTGCCCAAACATAGCTTTCCGGGCGAACAATGGTCCTTTCCATTGCTTTATCTCTTCTTGCTTCCATATTCACTCCCTTTTTCAGATTTACCTGCACTGAAGCAGATTTTCCAATCACTAGCTTGACGGACGATACGCATTGTTATTGCTATGAATCATAATATCCCCAAGTTGACACTTTTTCACTTCCAAGCAAGGCCGCGCACTCAGCCACTTCTTCTATATATCGACTTTCGAGGGGAAAGGAAAGAATATATTACCGGCGGAGGTCTCAACCTTGGAACGGTCAGGAGTTATAGGCTAGTCGCGAAGTTCCTGAAGAATCAAGCACCGACTTCCGAGCCGACAGGCTGCCACACTAGATCTTGCCTCGTAGAGCAAGCTCTCATATGTCAATCTTCCAGTACTTATTATCATGCTTTAATTCCAAGCCCTATGTGTTCATGATCAAGTCCCAGGTTCTGCCACAACTGTCTTGCTAATTGAGTCATGGGCTTGTTTCCATGTCATTGGTTCATAATGAGGGCAATAATAGCTTAAAATGAGCATGTCGGAGTCTGCAGGTAATTAAAGAAACTGTTTGCATCCCACAAATGGCCCATTGGAAGTAAATATCCCAAGCATTGCCGTACTGTCTCTCTCATGGCGCGATTTGATTCTGAATTGTTATCCGTTTTCGAAAAGTTCCTTGCGTCTTTCAAAGTGACATCGCCCACTGCTTCCCAGAATTACCGTGTCCCTCCCACCCTTGACCAGCCGATTCAGCCCTCCTCCAACCGTTGTTTCTCTTACACTATCCGCTGTGTGCAGAATGTGGCGAGATTGCTCTGGACATACCAGATTTGTGGCTCTGAATCGTCATCTATCTTGTCCCCCGAACGCCACATGCCATTCACGGCAGGCTAAAGTAGGCAGAGAAACTTAAACACTGCGATGTTCATCGAGACTTTTATCTATGTACCCGAGACTGCTTTTAATAATCTAGGTGACAATTTAATTCAATAAGATACAAGGCAGATAATTCAATAACGAAAGGACACGGAAAAAAGTCCGCTCAGGGTGCAGCCCACAAGAACAAACTTGTATATGAGAGATAAATTGGGGCTGGAATCACGGTCTTCTGTCTAAACGCAGACCAGGAAAGTGATTAGAAGGAAACAGCGAAGGAAAATATTAGAAATAAAAGAGAGTCGGAGCAGAGGACGGAAAGTAGGTCAAGTGGAGATCGTAAAGGATAGACTCTGTTACAAAAGGCTTGAGCAATGCGAACATACCAGTGGGGGGAACTTACGATAGGAGTCAGTGACACCCCAAGTGCTTGACTAGCCGCTGAGACATCTCCTGTGACATAAAGCGTCCCTGTAGCGGTATTAACCGCGATAATGGTAGTCGGGGTAGCTTCAAAAAATTTGAGTAATGTCTCCAGATAAACGTGAATCAATGGGACTCACTTCCATCCGTATTGATCCACTGAGGAGTGGCGACATTGGTTCCAAAATCAAGAGTCCACTACAGTCAATTACGTTGGATGAAGTTATACATGAAAAACTTGGAAAGAAAATCTCACAACGCCTGTTTCAGCTAAGCCGGTACCACCTGGAATTAAATTGCTGGCTACGGTAGTGGGCGTTGAGCCACCGGGAACTTTTGGAGTCGGTTGATCCTGTGAGATGTATAGGGGAAAGAGGGCATACCGGAGCTGTGTGTGTTTACTAGACACAACACTCTGCAGAGAAAAAATTACCAAATGAAACTGATGTGACTCTCATTGACTCACGCAGAAGATCCTGGTCCAAGGTCTGTGGGATCCCCGGATGCGCATTGACCAATACCGAAGTTAGTGTAAGGGTCTGTAGGGACGTCCTGTCACACACGAAAATACTCAGTATCGATACTGCCAGACGAATAAAGGAAAGAGGCTTACCCTCCAAACCAATTGTTGTTGCGTTTGCACAGCTGCATTTGAACCGGTGTTCTTGAGGTTCGAAGAAGAGGCGGAGTTAGACACTTCCCAGGTGCTTCCTGATCCCGTGAAGACCAGGTTTCCTAAGCTAGTGCCGGTGCTGGAGTCCTGAACTGATACTTGCGCAAAGCGAGTCGCAGGCACAGTTGATGTCTGACGACGCTGAGCAGTACCTTAACAACATTGGTCAGCAATATTTTATATAAGAGATGAATGATGAGTATGAAGTACTTACTTCGACGAGTCGGTTTTCTCAACGTTAAGGCCCTAGCGTACAACTCGGCTTGCGTCAAATTGTAACTTGTTTGAACCAGGGTTCCTCTCATGGGGAATCGTAGAACCGCAGCTGGCCCGTCGGCTTTCCAGCAACACTCAGGACAATGACGGTAAAAAAGAGTGATATGCATTGGAAGAAGCGCATCTTGCGCTAGGAGCTGGTCGCTGGGTCGTCCGTGGTAGTAGGTTCGGGGTGAAATGGTTATATCCCAGGTAGGTTTTCCTTCGGCGTACATATACTCAATGTTGTGGAGCGTCCTTGCATGGACAGCGCATTTACCTGCATGCTTGAGCGTATGGCAGCAGCCAAACCGAAGAAGGAACTTGCCTATGAATGATTCTCACAAAATGTCTGGGAACAAACGTAGCAGGGCGCCAGATTGAGAGAGGTTTCCAACAATTGCTTTCAACCTGAAAATACCGGAATCGATCGCCAGCCTCATGCCATATTCATCAAGCAAAAGCTCCCAAACCTTTTAATAATCGGAGGGTTACGAAGCGTCCACACGCCATACAAAACAGGACCAGCAATAATAGAAGCAATTCCAATCGAATTTGATTAGGCTTGTTGGCTGCTTTATCGCTGACATTTTTCGTACTACTGAACGGCGCTGATGAAACGTTGACGAAAAAGAAGATAACGTCACAGATGACGAAACTTCTCCACCTATACGCATGTTGGTTGTTCAAGGACAGAATAAAGCAATCGTGGATGGCAGGTCGATATACCAAAATAACAGTTGAAGACAAGTTGAAGATGGATACAAAGTAAAGTGGAATATTGATTACGTCAGCAAGTATGAGCCTTGGACAGCTTCTACTAGTGATGAGCTTGTTGAATGCTTGGTAAATCAACAAAAATGTCATGCATCTCGCTCTCTATGTATACCCCACGCGCGAACAGATTTCCTAGCCAACAACCTCAGCCCAAGCTTATCCATATCAGGTACATCTTCCTGACCCAGATTGGCGACAGCCAGAACAATCTTTGCGAGAGAGGACGATGCCTTAATATGTATCCGATTTGCATGCACTTTTTTCAGTGCATCTTTCAAATAACGCATGTCCTGATTAAAAGAACGTCGTTATTGAAAAGCGACGGAGTGGGAAGTCATCGGCATACCTTGTCCCCTAGCTTCCTCTTCCCCTTCAACAAACACCGCAAAGCTCGAGTCCATCGTGCCACATAAGTAATAAGACCCATCGGCGGATTGAGAAGACGGTCGTCTTCAGGAATGTAGTCATCGTCCTCTTCTTCCAGCTGGAAGTCGGGCGATTCAAAAAACCCTGTCAGTGCCTGAGTTTCTGCCCGTTTTGATCGACGGCCAACTTTCGCTGGATCATACAATGCACGAGGCTTCTTAGCACGGCGTCTCGTTTTTCTAGCCATACTGGGTGATATTGTCACAGTATCTTGGTCGGAGTCATCAGCAAGCTCGTCGGTCTCTTCTTCGTCTAAATCCATGCCTTCCAAGGCGACCCACCCATCAACCGGGTTCCCTTCATCACCATACCAAACTTCGACGTCTGGACTGAACTCTGCAATTACTGCCTGTGTAATCAAGCGGGTCTCTAAATCGCAACTCCGGCCGCCCCATAAATCCTCGAAGCGAATTCTGTGGTGTTCAGGCTCAAAAACGGTGGGGATGGTGCTCTGTGTGGCTAATTCCGAGAATTCGAAAAAGTGGCCATCATTAAGGAAAACAGGAGGGGGAATCGTTTCAGAACTTGAAGGGCGGTTGTGACTTGAGAGTTCAGTTTGTGGCGTAGGTAACGCAGGAGACTGAATTTCAGGTAGTGGTGCGTAGTCGGTTATTGGAGTAAAGAGGCCGGAGAGGCCATCCTGTGGTCCGTCTGTCCCTTTGGTTTCTGGATGATCTACCCGCATCTTATGGGAAGTGAGATCGACGCTGAAAGAGGCGTCCAGGACATCAAAAGATTGACTTATTGCGGGGGGACCTCGCTAGGAGGCGGAGTCGAAAGGCTGTATCTTGAGTCTGAATCAAAAGGCTAGCGTCAGTCTCAGAAACTGTCCACAATTCTGGTACACTCACGGGAAGATCGTCGATAGCTATTACGTGCTTCCAATGTCATTGGGCTCACAAGTTCGATTGCTCCTTGGAAGTCCCCTTCTGAATAATCATGATTCAACACGAGATCATTCCTTTCATGTTGACGACTGCTTTCATGATCAGCAGTTGGTCGAACATGCATTTCGTTAGCAGGTGGTATTGAATCATTCCCAGTAACCGAAAAATTAAGCGCGGAAGGAAATATTGTAGTCGGACACGTGGCCAAGGGGCTTAATCGCTCAGCGTGGATAGAGGTTGAACTGGCAGGGAGATGGTTTTCAAAATCGGGACGAAGGTTAAACTGAATGGGAGGAGGGTTTTCGGTAAAGGAGGTCCTCGAACTAGAACATCTGTCGACATTCTCCGTCACCGTTAGGGGTATATATGGGGGTGTGTTATTATCAATCGACTCAGCATCAACAGAAGATGACTGGAGGGGAAGATGAATGGAGGCTTCGACCGTCGAGTTTTGTGCAGACGGTGTGGTCGTGATGGTAGAGGTGGAAAGGAGATCGATGGGATCGGGATGGTATTCACCGTTGGCTGTCGACAACGAAGATTCGTTGATCCCTTGTGCATCCGAGCTGGACGATGCTCGACTTGTGCCAGCAACTGATCGAGAGCGGATTGGAGACTAGAATTATGTAGAGGGCTTTTTGAATATCGTGGAATACTCGTAAAAATATTTAACTTACCAGCCTGGTCGTGAGGGCGGAGACGCCAAGCTTCCCGGTCCGAAGAGGGATTCAATAATAGTTTCGTAGAGGTTAGTTGAGAGATTCTTGGAATTGCCACTGGTTTGGTAATAGAAGTAGGACTGAAGGCACCATTTACTTCAGTAGCATCCATCGCCTTCAAGAGCTTCATGCTATTCATCCTCCTCACATCCACTTCGATTTCCTTAGAGTACGCCGGCTTCCTGGACACGACAGGTGCTACAGTTGCCCCCGACCACAACTCGATTTCATCCTGATTAGCCCTATAGTCTACCGAAGGCTTGTAGATAGCAGCAGGGGTGGCCTTCGCTTTTCTATGGAGCCGACGGCGCGAATCTCGGAATACGGAAGTCGCCACAGAAGAGTCGGAGGTCGATACGAACAAAGACCCGCTGCGTTGGAGTGGACGAGTCGATCTTCGGGATGTTGTATTAGTGCCCCTCGACAATAGACTGGCACTTCTAGGGATAGGGTGAACAGGACCTGGTACCTTTGCAGATTTCGAACTAGGCAGGAACTGGATACCAGAGCCATGAGTGACAGGTACGTGATCTGTTGATAGATGCCCAGGGGTCTGTAAATTGGAGACTGGTGAGGGCTCTATGGATCCTTGACAGTTCGCATAGGATGCAGCATTGACAAAGCTCGTGTTCAGTGTGTCCGTCAGTTGGATGGCACCATCGTTGGATCCTGGTTGAACTTCAACGAAAGAATTGCTATTAAAATGAGAATCTAGGGTCCAAGTTGGAGGACTCCTTTTCCTATCTTGTTTGGAAGTAAATCCGGAGAGGGTTTTACGTCTTTTCGGAGGGTGTTCGTTATGGTCGTCATCGGCAAGTTGGTCAACGTCCGAGTCCGATCCCATTTTAGAAGTTACTCCATGTCGGGAAGGAATTCCCACGATGCCATTACTGTGATCTCCGAATCCGATGGCTGAGGGTGTTTCTGAACAGCCCTTCCTAGCATATACTAAGTCACACATTCCACATTTACTTGTACCAAGATGGACTTACTGCCAGAATTTGTTGTAGATAACCTTCCAGCTGCATGCAGCATAGTCAAATATTCTAGAATTTCTGTTGAATATGTTTAAAACATTAGCAATCATTGACCAAGTAATAGATTACAGAGATAAAAAAGATCAAAAAATAAAAAGAAGAGTCCAAATTGAAATATAATAGGAATGACCAGGCAGAAGACAGACAATGATAGACATACACCACTATCTGATGTCAATCGACAAATCACAATTGGTATTTGTCAAATCATCTAATGTCAACAATGATTTCTGAATGGCAACTTGTGCAAAAAGAAACCCCAGGTAGATATCAAAATGGTTTTATAACCAGCCTCCAGGGGAAAACTCCAGGTTTGAGTGCTAGCTGACATGCCAGTAACACCCATCATTGACCAGTGCAAAACTGTGGTGTATGAGTCACAACAAGTGTAGCAACACCAACATTCCTGGGGAATTGATAGCATATACAAAAGATAAGAAGTTAAGAAGAATATAAAATAACAAGACCTTGAAAATAAGGTGTATTGCCAGGCAATTTGTAGTCACTGTTGGTTGTTCGCCAAGTAGCGCTGGCAGTCAATGCAAGAATGCAAGACTGCAAATGCAATCAACAGCCAGCCACACTCTGCCAGGTGTGAAGTATATCAGGTATGAATAACTTACTGCTTGCACCCACTTTGAGATAAATCACAGGTGTGAATGGTCAAGAGAAAAAAGAGGAGGAAGAAAATCAGCCAGACCCTAGTTAGTAGTTGTCAATCATTGTTGATCCTTGTTGTCATAGATTTGCCACAACAATAATTCATGCCAAACTTGTGTTGGAATGACCATATGGCTTCCCCATTGTTATAGTCCTGTTCAGGAACCTTCCAGAATGAAAACCATTGTACTGGAAAGAATCCAAAAGTATACAATTATTGAGATCCAATTGAACAAGATGTAAGCATCAGAAATCATGTGATCCAATGACTTCATGGCAGTGCTGCATGTCACAAGGCCACCTGTATTTTCCAAGAGTAATGCACTGTTACTTATGGCCATCATCTATGTAAAGTGATGCAAAAATCCCAGTAAAACAGAGGACCTATATAGGACCACTCACCAGGTTGCACATCACCTCAAATGCCAGCCAGTGGGTTGTCGGACTTCTACAGTTGATTCTGCTCCATGCTTATCTAATGTCACATGCCCAGAAGGTTCAGTCAGATTTTCCCACAACTGATGTACAGTGTAATACACCTCCTTGGCACAAAACTTTTTATTTGTCAAATTAAAACACAATTATTAGAAATCCTGAAAATTTTTTTATATGAGCTTAATGAGAACCTTCTAAGGTATCAAATTGCTAATGATTGACTCCATTGCATGGATTATGGGTGAATTAGAGGATAATTTGTTGAGAGCAGCCTTTTGTCACAAATCCAGGTCCTTGGCACAAGTGTGACAATGCATCCAATATGCCGTTGAGTGCACATGTCATGCTCTGATCACAGTTGCCCTTTCATGCCCAATTTGCCCTCAATCCATACATTTTTCATGTCAAATCTAGCTGAGATTGAAGGCATTACTGTTCTCAACATGAATCTAAAATTCAGGGCTGAAAGCTGTACTCAAAAATGAAAAAAGTTAGATCCAAAAAGTTGTGAAGGATGATCTTCTCTAATTTTGATGGGTAATTGCATTGTCCTGCCTTGACAACTTTATCCCATCAGCTGAGATTTTGTATGGTGATAGATTAAGTACATATCAAGGCATACACATAGATTTTATGGCTGGCTGGCAAAAACTAAGTTCGGAAATCACAGTTGTGCCAAGGAGGTATCATGTACCAAGGAGGTGTATTACACTGTACCAGCCTGGTTATGAGGACCCTTTGGGACACATTTTTAATCCAGCTTTCCACTAAAACTTTTTGGCCATCAAAACCACACAAAAATTTGTGCATATTTGGTTTTTATCTTATTTCATTCTCTCTGTATACATGCCTGAGGTTCTATTGCTTTGATCAATGATCACATAGTTGTACAATGAAAATGATGCCTTCTGGCTGTGAATTAATGTAAATTTTATCTATGCTGAGTCTAGTGATAGTTCATGAATTTAAGTCTGTCTATTGTTAAATAGTACTTTTCCATTGAAGAATACTTTGATTCCCTCCACATGGTAGGCCCAATTTATTGTTAACTTTCCAAGCAGCTGAGAATTTACTGGAAGACTTTTATTTTCTGCATAGTGTATTTAAACTTGTTTTAGCAGGCCACCGCTTTGTGTGGCAGGACAATGCTTTTCCTGCTTTATGAAAGCAGTGGTAGAGCATTGGGAGAATGCTATATAGTTACTCTGTATTAATTATACTATAGTAAGATGTTGATTACAATAAAACAACACACACTTAGAGAAAAATCAGAAAATGGAGATAGTGGTAGGAGGGGCAGTGACATCAGATCCTACAACCACACCATGTACAACCATATTGTGATGAATGGGGTTGGCATTAGTAAGTCCATTATCATAGATGCACAATACCCTGTCTTATTGAGTGATTTATTGTACTTGAACTTCTGATATCAATTGTTGCTTATCTGGGTCTGTAAAACATTTATAATACAAAGATGCAATCCACAATATATCTGTGCAAATGGTTACAATAGAAACCCACATCAGAGAGCTCAAGAATTAGTGTTTGAGGGTTAGCTTAGTTAACTGGAAATTAACCAAGACCTAACCTGGCCCTAACTGCAAATAACTGGACTATGGTTAGTGGTTAGCCTAGTTTGAACTTCAACTAACAGGTCTTTTTGCAGTCATGAGACTGGTAAGTGACTGATTAAGACCAGTTAATGTGCAGCCCTAATTCTACCCATCAAAACAACCCCAATATCATATTTTTAGGCCAAAAACTCATCAAGTTATGCTAAAAACTGTAAAATATCAGCCAAAAGAGTAGATTACCAGTTAAAAATTCATAACTCAGCCATTTCTTAACCAAATTTGATGTTATTGAGGTCATTTTGAAGCTTACAAAAACTACAACAAGTTATCCTGAGTGACAAAGATGCAATTGCCAATGGTTATAGCTGGTTATGACCAGTTTTTAATATTTCAGTCTTAACCTGTTAGTAACTGTGGTTAATAGTTTTTTTGCAGTTATTTTCAGTTATTTTGGGTCTGGGAAGAAAGCCTAACCAGTCTTGGTCTCAGTTAGCAACCCTGGGACCCCAAAAACCAGACCTAACTAGACCTTCAAACACTACTGAGAATTGCATCAGGGAGCTTGAGTCATCAAAGATCTTGAGAAATAAACAGCAGTGATTCACTAAGAGAATTTGACTTTGCAGTTCAAAAATTTTGCACTTAATAACCACATAATGGAGTTAGGGGACTTCACCAGAGTGCTTGAGAACCACATCAATTTATTTGATAACCACATATCAGTAGGTTGTTAAAAGCAAGTAACCTTCTAGTTTATTACATTGAGACACACCTATGGAATGAGGTTACCAGAAGCAAGTTTTGTCTTTCATATAACCTGAATATCAAGATTGATGAAAGAATTTCCTCATATTGTGGGTGATCTTTCCAAAATAGGCAGTGTATGGAATGGGATGGAAGTATTCCCTGCACCTCCCAGACGCTCATACTATATTTACATGACCTAGTTGATTTGTTTATGTAATCAGTTCCAAAACCCTGATTACTTAGCCATCAACTGCTATGCTTATATAATCGGGTTTTCAGACACGATTACTTAAGCAAGCTCAATGATGAGAACAATTAAGTAATCAGGTCAAAAAACCCAATTACTTAAGCAAACCACTTGATAAATATAATTAAGCAATTGGGTACAGTGAAAAGAAAAGAGAAGCTCGAGCCAATGACTAGCAAGCTCTGAGTAAAAGAGAAATGGTCGAGTGCACAAAGGGCTAATATGACAAGCTGAGCAAGTATGGTTATAAAGAAAAGAGGGCATGAGGAACCTATCTAGGGGGGAGGTGATCATATATATGATGACGAGACAATGAAGAGAGCAGGCCAAGGCCCAAAACCAAATGAGTATAATCTACGTGAACTTTCACATGCATCTGCATAGACCTCAGTCAAATGAGTTTGACTGCTGCATTACTTAGCCATCAACTGCTATGCTTATATAATCAGGTTTTCAGACATGATTACTTAAGCAAGCTCAATGATGAGAACAATTAAGTAATCAGATCAAAAAACTCAATTACTTAAGCAAACCACTTGATAAATATAATCCACTCAACACTACCACAGTTCCAGTCAAGCACAGCAATGATGACCTTTGTTTTAAATTGTTCAGTTTTGTCTGCTTTGTTGCAGATAAAATGGCATCAAATACCAATCTGAGTAAAGTATACATTTATTATCTAGGCAAAATTTATATTTGTCAACACAATCATACTGGACAATACAATTACCAAGTATCCAATGGCTAGTTAATTATAAGTCACCCTAATTATAGATAAATCACTTAAACACCAATAAATTGCTTAAGTAATCGGGTTTTTGGACTCGATTACTTAAGCTAAATAATTGATGGACATGAATGTAGCAAAGTAATCATGTTCAGCATACCAACCTACCCACCTTACCTGTAAATAGAAATGCTGAACCCAACAAGGATCATCCACCTGACAAGAATATTTGATATGTCCACTCACTGACACTACATTTCCAATCAAGCACAACAAGGATGACCTTCATCTTCAATTACAGCATAGATAAAACCTATGTGCTATATAATAACACCTACTAACCCACCCCACACTGGATTGATAGAACATTTCACTTAAACAAAGGTCAGGGTGTTACTATAACACAATTGTCCCAGAAAGCACAATTACCAAGCATTCTGGCTAATAAAAATCCCAGCCAATTATAGCCACCTCAGTTAAACAGCCAGCAAATGCCCAGCAAGAATGTAAAAATAAAACACAAAGGAATGTAGATCAAATATAAAATACAGGAATTACACATTATAGTCATTTACAAACTAAAACTATAGTGCAAGCACACAGAATACAGTACAGCATCGCCACAGTGATCAGACTGGCAAGTTCTAATAATAGAAAGTACCGGATATGTCCTGCCCAAGCACGCCATTTGCTCTGATTGCAGAAATGTTGAGATGCTGCGTGATGGCCAGGCGTTTCATCAAGGTCCTCCTAAAAGAACGAAGTTTTACTTACGTAAAAGCATCGTAATCTGCATTTTACTGCAAGCTTTGGCAGACCAACATCATCAGTTATTGGTCATGTGCTGTCATATTCCTCTGAGGGGACACTGACTCATCACATCAAACTAATTGTTATGAGGACCAATGGGACTCATTCTTAATCTGGGTCTCCACTGAAACTTTTTTGGCATCAAAACTGCACAAAAATTTGTACATGTTTGTATTTTATCTTATCTATTGCCTTGGGGAATTCAGTGGCAGCCAACATTAAATGAAAGTTGTTCTCTTTCCTTCATCAGTCAGCTGAATATTCATAGAGTAGTTCTTTAGCACCATTGACAATGAAGTTGCTGGAAGAGTTAGAGCTGCTGAAGTTCAGTCAGTTCAGTCTGGTTCTCCACCCCTTTTTTGAGAACTGTGAACCAAACTTCTGGCAGGGTATGAGAACTGAACTATAACCAGCAAAAAAAAATCTCAAGAAAAAAAAATATATGGATCTATTTATATTACTTGAATATATAAGATTCTCTGCAGTGGATGTGAGAGGTTGATGTGAAGGTTACATGGCTTGACTGTGATCAAGAAATGTTGAGGGTGATGAGTCAATATGATGTGAATCACTCCACAGTGGGCTTCTCTGGGTGCTGGGTTATGTTGGACTTGAAAAGGCCACCCATACCAGCCTTCAAACAGCTACCAAGTGACTCATACCTGCAGCTCTCATACACAAACTCATTCCAATCATTGTGCAATAGCTATGGGAAAGGGTGAACTTACCCTATGATAGCACTTGCATGGCTGGCAAGAATCTGGAGCCTGGTATCCAATAAGATAGATAGATGATAGACTGCTGAGCACTTGTTGATGGTGCAGGTTAGAGGAAGAAGAAGGTTTTGGAGTTGAGGAAGATGGCCAAATGACCATTGCAACCTGAGGAAGAAAAAATGACAAGATTAGCATAATCATCAATGAGAAAAAAAAAGACAGAACTGCAACATACCTAGCAGGCCCTCACAATGAATATGCAAATCAATGAAAAAAACCACCCCTGTTTGAAATGCTAGTTCTTGCTTAAGGGTGAATGTAAGAGTAGAGCTCTTAGTTTAGCATGCTATTTATTGTCCTAAAACAACAACAACATACTCTACTTCAAACTCAACTCCTGTCTTTGCAAATACCTCTATTGAGACAAGCTCTAGGTAAAGTTGATGGAGGCTTGAATATATTTAAGATCTTAGTAACTTGGGAGTCTTTTGGTTGGCTTTTAACTGGGGTGCTTTGATTTAACTGTCCATACTAAACACAGTAGAGTATCTTAGCAAGTTCTGACCCTTTAATGAAATGAAACAAAATGAGGGTTCTCAATACAAGTGGCATTAATAGAACAACATAAAACAGGCCATGACTTCAATTGATTTCAATGAAATGAAACAAACTGATCAATTATCTGGTTAATCACCAAGGTACTTCTCCTGAGTGTGTCTATGCTGTTATCTGCACTCTACAGGGTCAATTGCCTGCCTATTCTACTGGTTTTCTACAGCTTTTATACCTATGAGAGAGTCTTCTATTATTAGCACATAAAACTGCTGGGTGTACTCTATCCCTACTTGGCGGGTCTGTGCCTAACTCAGCATGCTATTTTACTAATGTACTTTTGGGTGATGAGTGGATTGGCCACTCAGTTATGTCTAGTTAATTCAGTTGGTGGTTTTATCATTGGGATAATGATACACTATTTAGTCTAGATGCTAGGCCTCAAGCTATTGCACCATTGTGGTGTCAGGCTGGTGGGTGGACTATCTTCTACCTAAGCCATATCTATTATTGGAAGAGTTGCTCCTGGGAACTTCACGCCTACAGTTTCCATGCTAATTACTATATTTCCTTATGCATGTTATTTAGATATTTGGGGCTACCTCTGTATTTAGAGGTTCACACTATTATCAGATCTTGGGTATTGTCACATATCTGAAATGCCCCTCTTGATAGTTAATGACTTGAGTGTATTACTAGGTCCCATTATGTTAAGTTCTGGATGATCTAAATGAAAGGAAGGGCAGAGCAAGCAGAGGAGATCCACATTGGAGCTATGTTGGAGTACATCAGTGTCAGAGTTGGTCTTAGCATAAATGTATGTAGATGTAGAGTTGAGACTTTAGCTTCAATGTATGTGTTGCACTTCATTGTCTGGACATTGTCTTGAATTTTGGAGTCAGGTTGGAATGAGAGAGCAGAGTAGAGAGCATGGATTGATTAATGAACAATATATGAACTAAGGTACCTAATAATAGTTCTAAGGTTTTTATACTATGGAGGAAACTAAGCAGAGACTGTACATGTACTAGTGAGCAGGCAGACATGTAAGTTATTCTGTGCTACTCAGAGTTCTCTAGCTACATGTAATCTAAGTGTTTATGTGTTCCGGAACTTGTAGTATTTCAAGGAGATCATGAGGTTGGAGTTTATATAGTTGGAGATTGGAGTTGGTTGGAGGCACATATATAACAGTATTTCCCCCTTAGGCTGAACCTTGAGGCCTGTGTGTGGGAATGGTCACATGCTGGTTGGTTTTGGTTGTTTGAATTTTTCATTCAGTCCTCTCTTCAGTATTATCATTCTACCTCCCCCATGTCAATATGTTGCACACTGATTCCAACTCAGAGGATCTTAAAGACCTCAAAGCACAAGAGCAGAAACTCATGCTCCAGTGGGAAGAGCTTAGTTGGAAGTGAGAATGGATAGAGCAGAAGTGACAGAAGACAGAGGAGCATGTAGAGGCAGAATGGGTGGCAGAAGAAGCATGGAGGGCAGCCAAGGCAGAAGAGGCAATGGAGGCAGAGAAGGCAGCAGAGGCAGAGTGGAGGAAAGCTGTGAAGGGGAAGAAGAAGGCACAGGGCAGCTGCGATACAGCAGAAAATGGTCATGATGCAGGAGTCAGCCAGAGTGTATGAGGTGGTGATTGGACTCATTTGCGATTGGTGTGTGCAGGTGGGGGTGAAGTGCCTATGGCCAAGGTAAGTCCCAGCTTTTTTTATTTTTCTTTGTTATGATTTAATTATTGACTTGGGATTTGTTTTTAGAGAGGGAACCAGCAAGGTGGCATCATGCAAGCACTGCAAAATGCAGCACAAGGGTTGCAACATTGGCAAAGGAGCTATGAGGTTGGAGGTATGACCAGCCAAGGTGAAGGGGGCAGCAAAGCCCAAGTCCAAGACAACAGCAGAGGCACAGAAGGGGCTGGGTATCGAGCATGTCATTTGATACCTGAGGGAGATCTGGGACTTGTTGGAAGACATATCCTGGATTCAAGATCCCCTGTATGCACTGTCAGAGCTAAGTGCTGTTGAATTAGGAATTGCCAAACATAGATATGACCATGACTCCGGTCAACTCGCATTCCAATCGCGCCCATGCTCATTCTTATTATGAAGTATTATATTGTATATTCTTCTTTCTCTCATTTATGGTCCATTGTGCAGCGCCTTGTATATATTTCTCCTTCCTGTGGCATGGCCTTATATCCCCTGTCTAAATTCCTGTTTGATACTATTCCACTTGTAGCTAAGTATGGTACATTCTCTTTGATGTATTTAAGCTATGGACTCATAGCATGAACACCTCAGTGATCTGCATTATCACTGAGGTGAGTTCTCTTCTTCTTTTACTTGTACATAAATACTTACTTGAGAACCTAGCCACTTCGTGTCTAGGTAACTTACAATATATTACAGTGATCTGCATTATCACTGAGCCACTTCATGTCTAGGAATCTCACAGGTTATGGGCCCCGCCTCCTGTGCATAATCTGAAGACTAACTCATTACTTATACTCATGGAAATTCTGATCTCTTGCCATGTCTCAAACTGCTACCTTGCTTTCTGATACCCTGCTGTCTTCTATCCCCAAATTGGACTTTTCCAGATTAAACTGGGCTATCTTCAAAGTCCGTTTTCAGGATGCCATGGAAGCCAAAGGCTTTTGGGGCCATTTTGATGGCAGATCTATCCATCCCATTGATGTTGCAATCATGATTACTGCTGCTGATGGAACAACAATGATGACGCAGCCTACCCAGGCTAATATAGATGGAGCTAGGCAGTGGGACAAGGATGAATTGTCTGCGAAATCGTTACTCATGCAGAAAATCCCAGATTCTACTTTGATGAGGATACATGCAAAGCCAACTGTCAAGGAACAATGGGAGACTATTGTCAAGGAATACTCAGAGAAAGGAGCATATGCGCAAATGGACATGCATGCTCACTTTCTGGAGTCCAAATGCCTGGATAAGGGCAATGTTCGTGAATTCCTGGACAATCTATGCATGAAACAAGAGGAATTAGTGACTATGGGAGTCACAATCAATGACAAGGATTACCTTTCAACCATTATTTCCTCCCTGCCATACATCATCTCCAGTTTCACATCGAGTCAGCTGGCTGCCGCTCGGTTATATGCCCCCACGAAGACTATTGATCCAGACTCACTCATTTCATTAATTTCCAAGGAATTTGATTGACAGAAAAACTTATGTTCTTGTCGATCTGGTGGCGGAAAATCCAAGGATGATGACAAAGATGAGGCTTTGGCAGTGGGCACTGGTGGTTCCTCAAAAGGAAAGGGCACTAAACATACCAAAAAGCTTCGTGGTGCCTGCTGGAACTGCGGGAGCAAGGACCACTACAAGGACAAATGTCCTCAACCACCTAAATCTGCTGAGAAGGACAAGGGAAAGGGAAAGGAAAAGGGGAGCTCATGAAAGGGCAGCAGTGCAAATGCTGCTGAATCTGATTTGGATGACAATGTAGCTTTCAACATGTTTTCTGATGCCGAATCTGTGCTGTCAGATGGTTCCTTACCCAGTCTACAGTCCATGACAGCTTCTTTAATTGCATCTAATGATGCTGACATTGAAAACACTGATTTTGAGGATGGTGATTGGTTTTCTGAGGTGGGAGAAGATGTCAGAAATGAGGAGGAATGGGAATTCCAAGAAGAACCCCAAGACAGTGATAATGATGTACCTGAGGCTGTGATGGTGGCCATTGAGCCCACAAGGTCAGGCCAGTATTCCTACGTTGGTGCTGAGCTCATCGACTCTGGGTGCACGAAGCACATCTCCCCATATTGTGATCTATTTGAGAACTTCAAGGAAATACCCCCGAAGCCATTTCGAGCAGCTAATAAGCAGAAATTTAGTGCCATCAGAATGGGAGAAATGGTCATTGATGTACCTAATGGCATGGACATCTTGCAATTGAGACTTACTGAGGTTCTTTATTCCCCGGAAGTGGGGTACACATTAATTTCCATGGGCAAGCTTGATGATCATGGCTTTGAAGTCAAATTCAAGGGCAGCAAGTGCACTATTATAGCACCAGATAGGGAGATGGTGGGTCAGATTCCAAAGGAAAAGGGGCTCTATCATATTGAATGAGAGCCTGATGCTGCAAATGCAGCTGTGGAGGAACTCACCCTGGACCAATTCCATCGCCGCATGGGACACATATCCCCTGAAATAGCTCGCTGACTCATTGAAAAGGGTTTTGTTACTGGTGTGCACCAGTGTTGTATTCTAAGGGGTTATTAACCCCAAATTTTTTTCTTAAGCCTTAAGTCTTAAAAATCACCCTTAATTAAGGCTTGATTCTAAGGGGTTATTAATGGTTCAGCTAAAAATAGTAACTCAGCTTAATGTCAAGGTTTTGACTTCCATTGACTAGTTTCTTCAACTTTCTTGGGACTCCTCCACTCAATTCAATGTCTGAATAGATGTATTATTTGCAGAACCCATATCATTGGCTCAGAGCCAAAGGAGATTGAGCATACAAGGGGCCTCTAAGCATGCATCTCACCTATGCAGCTATAATACTCGACCAGAATGACCTATAAAATCAAAGTTGAAAGGTCCCTGAGATACAAATATTTGCTAGGAGATACTATCCAACAATTATTCCATCAGAGCCTCAAAATATTCCTTGACAAGGCAGTCAATTGTTGATCAATTGTATTAAGTAATGCTGATGTTAGGGGTTAATTAAGGCTTATCTTCATCTTGGATTGATTCTAAGTCTGAACCTTAACATGTTATTAAGCCTTAAACATTAATAATGTTTAAGCCTTAGGTACAACACTGGTGTGCACTTGGAAAGCATGTCATCAGCTGATTTCTTTTGCAAATCTTGCATTTATGCAAAGGCTACTCAAAAATCCATGCCGAAACAGTGACAGGGTGAAAGAGCGACCAAATTTGGAGGAGAGATCCACAGTGATTTGTGGGGACCTGCTCCTGTTGCGACACTTGCTGGGAAGAGATATTACATTACTTTTACAGATGATATGGCTCATTGGACTCACCTGGACCTTCTATGCACCAAGGATGAAGCTTTTGAATCCTACAAGGAGTTTGAAGCATGGTGTCAAACTCAGAAAGACATCCGCATTAAAATTTTCCACTCAGATCAAGGTGGAGAATATCTTGGGAAGGAATTTATTTTGTATCTCAAGAAGCAAGAAACCAAGCAGAAACTCACCATGCATGATACTCCCCAGCATAATGGCATTGCAGAATGTCGCAGTTGCATGATTGTTGAATGCATGCATGCTCTCCTTCATGCGAGCAGTTTGCCGAAATTTCTGTGGGGCGAGGCAGCGCGCCATGTGGTATGGCTGATGAACCGCATGACAACTAAGGCCATGGATGGTAAAACACCTTATGAGGCAACTTTCAGCTGAAAACCTGACCTCATGGATGTGCGAGAGTGGGGTGAGAAGGTGTGGGTACATGTGGAAGGTGGAGATAAGCTGGGCAGAAGAGTGTGTGAGGGGTGATGGATGGGAATTGATGAAAATTCCAAGGGCGTATGCATTTATTGGCCCAAGAAATGGAAGGTTACCATCAAGCAGAACATTTACTATGACAAAACAGGCTTGTCAGCTCCTCGTCTTGAGGGGGAGAATATGGATGGTATTGTCAAAATGAAATCTGATGGACTTACCACTTCAAATGCCATGAATTCCTCGTCATCATTGTCAAACACTTCGAAAAATTCAATTCCTGATGCCCCACCATCTGCTCCACACAACGACACCTATTCTGAGGTTGAATCCGATGTTTCTGCCCCACCTGAATCCGAAATTCGAAGCCAACACATTTGAAAACCTACCCAATGGCTCAAGGATATTATGAGCAGTGAAGCTGTAGCTTTCCATTGGAAAAGCAATCCAAAAGTCCCTAAAGGAGTGCAATTGCCAACTCCTGAAGTTGAGAATGAAGCTGTTCTTGAGGGGGAGGGCCAGTCAGATTGGATGATAGCAGTGGAAGATTTTGCTGAAGAGTACATGATGGCAGCAGATATCAGTGATGCAGAGCCATTGGAACCTCATTCATTAATGGAGGCAAAGAAATGACCAGATTGGCCACTATGGGAGAAAGCTATTGATGAAGAATTAGCTGTCTTAAAGGCTGCTGGCACATGGGAACTTGTCAATGCACCTGAAAACTCGAATATCATCAGTTCAAAATGGGTCTTTTGAGCAAAGAAGGATGCCGCAGGCAATATTGTATGCTACAAAGCCCATCTCATAGCCCAAGGATTCTCCCAAGTACCTGGTGTCAACTATTTCGACACATTTGTGCCGGTTGCATGTCTCGTGTCCATATGCACTGTTCTCACAATGGCGGCTGTCAACAACTATGAAGTTCATCAGATTGACATTAAAGGAGCATATCTGAATGGAGTACTTACCTCAAACGAGGTGATATTCATGTGACAACCTCCAGGATACTCTGCTCCAGGTTCTGGGAGCAAAGTTTGCAGACTTCACAAAACTCTGTATGGGCTGAAGCAATCAGGGAGGAGATGGTACCAGAGATTGGTGGAAATCATGGTGAAGCACCTAGGATTCAAAAGGTGTGATGTGGACCAAGCAGTTTTCTACAAGAAAGAGGGGGAGAGGACATTGATGATAGTTCTGGTTCACATTGATGACTGCACAATTGCAGCAACAATGATCGAGCTAATTTTAGATTTCAAGATCTCGATCACCAAGCACGTTGGCATAATGGATCTCGGAGAATTGCACTGGATCCTCGGGATTGAAATCTGCCATGACTGTGAACATCATCTTATCCATCTTTCCCAACACTCTTACATTGAATCCACACTCCATCACTATGGTCTAGATGACCTCAAACCCATTTCCTTACCTATGGACATGAATATCTGACTTACATCTGCTCAATCCCCTTCGACAACACTCAAAATTGCCCAAATGCGGAATATTCCCTATCATGAAGCTGTGGGATCATTGATGTATGCTTCTCTCGGCACTTGTCCTGACATCACATATGCTGTACAAACTGTCTCTCGATTTTCTCAGAACCCTGGCAGTGCGCATTGGGCCACTGTCAAACATATTTTCCATTATCTAAATGGCATGAAGGAATTATGGCTCACCTATGGCAGAAAAGGAAAGGAACTTACTGGATATGCAGATGCAGATGGGAATATGGCCGAGGATCAACATGCTATCTCTGGGTACACATTTATTTTGCACGGCGGTGCCATCTCATGGTCCACCAAATGACAGGAAATTATTTCTCTCTTGATGACTGAGAGTGAATATGTTGCAGCAATGTATGCTTTGAAAGAAGCACTCTGGCTCCGCTCCCTCATCTCCCAATTATTTTCTGTTGACCTCACTCTCACCACTCTATTTTCAGATAATCAATCCGCTATTGCCCTCGCCAAGGATCACCAATATCATGCGCAAACTAAACATATCAACATACGATTTCATTTCATTCACTGGATCATTGAAAACGGATCCCTTTGACTCATTTATTGTCCAACCGATGAAATGGTAGCTGACACATTTATGAAGGCACTACCATCTCCCAAGGTCAAACACTTTGCGACTGAATTGGGGCTCATATCGGTTTGAAGGGGAGTGTTGGATTAGGAATTGCTGTTAAGTTCTCGACGAAGGGAAGGGTGGAGTAGGCAGAGGAGATCCACATCAGAGCTACGTCGGAGTACGTCGGTGTCGGAGTTGGTCTTAGCATAACGTATGTAGACGTAGGGTTGAGACTTCAGCTTCAACGTGTGTGTTGCACTCCATTGTCCAGACATTGTCTCGAATTTCGGAGTCAGATTGGAATGAGAGAGCAGAGTAGAGAGTGTGGATTGATTAATGAACAATATACGAACTGAGGTACCTAATAATAGTTCTAAGGTTTTTATACTACAGAGGAAACTAAGCAGAGACCATACATGTACTAGTGAGCAGGCAGACGTGTAAGTTACTCTGCACTACTTGGAGTTGACTAGCTACATGTAATCTAAGTGTCTATGTGTTCCGGGACTTGTAGTACTTCGAGGGGATCATGAGGTCGGAGTTCATATAGTCGGAGATCAGAGTTGGTCGGAGGCACGTATATAACAGTATTTCCCCCTTAGGCCAAACCTTGAGGCCTGTGCATGGGAATGGTCACGTGCTGGTTGGTTTTGATTGCTTTGAAATTTTCATTTGGTCCTCTCTTCAATATTGTCATCCTACCTCCCCCATCGATATGTCACACACTGATTCTGACTCGGAGGATTTCAAAGACCTTGAAGACCTCGAAGCGCAGGAGCAGAAACTCGCGCTCCAGAGGGAAGAGCTTCGTCAGAAGTGAGAACGGATGGAGCAGAGGCGACGGGAGGCAGAGGAGCATGCAGAGGTGGAATGGGCAGCAGAAGAAGCATGGAAGGTGGCCAAGGCAGAGGAGGCAGTGGTGGCAGAGGCAGTGGAGGTGGAGAAGGCAGCAGCGGCAGAGGCAGAGTGGAGTAAAACCATGAAGGGAAAGAAGAAGGTGGTTGCAACACGGGAGTCGGCTGGAGTGTATGAGGCGGTGGTAGGAGTCATCTGCATTCAGTGCGTGCAGGCGGGGGTGAAGTGCCTATGGCCTAGGTAAGTCCCATCTTTAATTTTTCTTTGTTATGATTTAATTTTTGACTTGTGATTTGTTTTTAGGGAGGGTACCAGCAAGGCAGCATTGTGCAAGCACTGCCAAGTGCAGCGCAAGGCTTGCAAGATTGGCGGAGGAGCTGCAGGGTTGGAGGGTCAGACAGAGTCAGAGGTATGACCAGCCAAGGCGACGGGGGCAGCAAAGCCCAAGCGCAAGATGACAGCGGAGGCGCAGAAAGGGCCGGGTATCGAGCACATTGCTCGATACCTGAGGGAGATCCGGGACTTGTTGGAAGACATGTCCTGGATCCAAGATCCCCCATATGCACCATCGGAGCCAAGTGCGTCGGAGTACGTACCATCGGACCAGGAGGAAATCGACATGGAGGCAGAGTATTTGAACAAGAGGTATGAGAGGGTCGTGGCAGCCTTAGACATGGGGAAGAAGGTTGAGGTGGATGAGTCGGAGGAGTCAGAGGAGGAGGTAGTTGGAGCAGTGATGGGTGAACAGGAGGACAAGAGGTCAGATGCAGAAACAAGGAGTGATAGCAAGGGAGAGGTCAAGGTGTTGAAGAGGAAAAGGGATGAGTTGTCGGATTCAGAGGAGGATGAGGAGGAGGATGAGGATGAGGATGACGGAGGATTAGAAGGGATGAGGATGTATGAGGCACCAGCAAAGCGTGCTCATCAATAGATAGTAGTTTTTGTAGAGTTTTTTTTTTTTTCTTTTCTTGTCTTTTTTCTATATACTTGTCTTTTCTTGTTAATGATGTTTTTTGGTGAATCATAAGCTAAGTGAGAGATGAAAGAGGTCCGGGTTTGTTGGGGTAAGCAGAGTGAAAGTTGGAGATAAGGTCAGGCACATGTTCGAGTTCAGTAGCTAGGAGCCAGGATTGTTCTTCATTGGTGCCTTCATAACCTAACCAGCGAACCAAGTACAATAGTTTGCACTTGCGTCATTGATCAAGCTTGGAGTCGAGGACTTCAGTGATTTCATATTCGATTTCACCTTTGACTTCAACAGGCGGAGGCGGAGATTGAGTCTGATTCGGAATATCGTTTGGAGTAAACGGTTCCAGCATAGAAATGTGGTAAATGGGGTGAACACTGTGCATGGAGTCAGGAAGTTATAAAGTAAAGGAGTGTGTGCTGGCTTTGGTGATGATATCAAAAGGACCATAATATTTTTTGGAGAGTTTCTTGGAGGGGCATGTGGTGTAGAAGAACTTTGCTTTGATGAATGCTTGCTGTCTGACTTGGAAGTCAGGGGGTGGAGTTCATTGGAGGTCAGCAGAGACTTGATAACACTTTTGTGATTCAGCAATAGCATTCTTGAGTTCTTTGTGTAATTCATCTAGATCAACAACAAAATCATGAGCGCAAGCGGAGGCGAGGTCGCGTTTGGGGTGGATAGCCATGTTAGGGTGGTAACCTTTATTAGCGAAGAATGGTGAAATGCCAGCAGTAGCACTAGGAGCATTGTTGTAAGCAAACTCTGCAAGAGGTAATAGACTTAACCAATTATCTTGCTGATAGTTGCAATAAATTCAGAGGTATTGCTCTAGTGTCTGATTAGTATATTCAGTCTGGCCATCACCTTCAGGATGGTATCTGGAAGTGAAATGGAGTTTTATGTTGAGTGCTTTTCCTAAGGATCAGAAGAAGCAGGAGATGAATTCAGGCCTGCAGTTGGAGGTGACATGTTCAGGGATGCCATGCTTGGAGAACACATGAATGATGAAAAGCATGGCAAGGTCTTCAGAGGTGCAAGCAGAGGTGGTCAGAATGAATATAGCTTGCTTGGTGAGTTGGTCAACAATGACTAGGATCACATCATGTCCATCAGACATTAGAAGGATTTTGATAAAGTCCATTGATATTGAATTCAAGGGACATTTGGGGATTGGGAGCTTAGGGATTCTCATTAGTGTCTTCTTTTTCTTTCCAACCAAAAAATGGCTGACCTTCTCTAGATAATGCTGTGTTAGTCACATAAACATCTCAGCCCTGTCTGCCATTACTTCCTTTACCTCAAATTCACTGGAGATGAGGCAGCAGTGAAGAGCATGCCATGCCAGCATCCCACATAAGAAACTGTCAGTCTGCTGGGCAGTCTCCAATGTGTGGTAAGTAAATTGTTGCCCTGTATGATATTGAATCCACCACTCCAAAACTGATTACAGGTCTGCAGGTATAGATCTTCTATATGAATCACTGAGAGAATGGACCCCATCATAAAGTTGAGAAGCAATGCAGTCCAGTGGACATTGTCCTGGTTAACAATTGTCACAAGGTAATGCTTCTGGCCACTGGCAAGATCTTTGCCTTAAGTCTGAATCCATTCATAAGCATGGCCATTACTATACTCTTGATGGTTGCAATATGCTGTCTTAAGTAGCATTAAAAAGGCCATGTTTTCAATGAAGATGTTGTTGGCATGGTTGGTGGTTATAAGGTCTTGCTTAAGGACATCCAGCATCATAAGCTCATGATCATCGGTAAGCCATTCCTTTATCAAGAAGGCAGAAAGCTGATGGATGTCAATGGTGTTCATAAATCCCTCAAGGCATCTGGTCCAAGGCAGATAGGAAAGGACAGCATCTGCCTATTGAAAGAAAGAGCAGGTCGGATTATTAACACATCCCTGGTGAAGGTTCATGACTGCTTGTTGCCATTTGTCTTGAATGTTGCACTGACCTGTCACCTCTTTCCAATAAGAAACAAGATGAAGTGGGTAATGTTGTCCACCTGCTGAGGAGACATGCTGACAGACAATTGACTTGACAGTGCCAGCCTGGATGCAGATCAATTGCCAGAGAGCTTCAACAATGCTTTCCAGCAGCACAGCAAAGTCAGCAGCCTGGCTGGTGTCCTCAGTTGTCAGTAAGAGCTCAGAGTAGAACTTTCAATGTGCATGAACTGCGGCATGCTTGGAGGACTAGTTGGTGGGAATTTGAATGCAAGGAAAGCTGTAACACTTAGTGTCTTGCAAGGGAGGTGCCTTTGGAGGCTAGGAGGAAATTTGGCCAACATTATGCTGCAATGTGTGGAGCATTGAAAGGGGTTTGAGTCAGAAAAAAGTTTGCACTTCTCTGGGATTTAAACAACCATGCAAGCAATTTTTTTTGCTTTGAATTCATATTTCCATACAGGGTACTCTAGTAGTTACTAAGATGCATGCTTTGCCATCACTACTAAATTCCATATTGGGCCTTCATATGCACCTTTCCAAACACTGATAGGCATGGGTGATCACCTCTTGTGATGCATATCACAGCAGTTAGACTTCTCCCAAACTTCTCCAGGATTTAAACAACCACCCAAGTGATATTTTTGCTTTGAATTCATATTTCCATCAAAGGTACTCTATTAGTTACTAAGGCACATGCTTTACCATCACCACTAAATTCTATATTGGGCCTCATATGCACCTTTCCAAACACTGATAGGCATGGGTGACTGCCCCTGATTGCTTCATAGTTATGGATACTGCAGTTAATTAGGCACCTGCAATGATGGTACACACTAGCGCTGTGCTGCCACTAGGGAAAAGCATGGGTACAGCATACCCATATGGGTCGCAGGTATGGGTACTGGCGGGTATGGGTACGGGTCACGATTCCCATACCCGTGACCTTTAAAACAAGCCCAAGAACATCCAAAACAGATAAGAATTGAGTGAGATATGGCTGATTTAACAAAAATTGCATATTTCAGCTATATCTCACTCAATTTTTAACCATTTTGGCTGTTCTTGGTCTTGTTTTGAAGGGTAAACCCGCAGGTTTATGAGTATGGGTCAGGACGGGTATGAGTATGGGTCAGTGCCAAGATACCCATGGGTTACCCATGCTTTTCCCTAGCTGCCACCTCATATCCACAGAGGAGTTGAACCCCAAAGTGATGAGTTGGCCAAAATTTGTCAATGTCATGGGTCCCAACAGCCTCTGACAAATTCAAAATTTCATTGCAGAGGTCATGGGTCACTTCCAGTAACAAATAATTTGAATTGATACAGTATCAACAAAACAATGGCTAGAGCCAGAGTCAATTAACATTAGTGACTTAAGGTCAGGTCAGAGTGAAGATGTTAATGAGAGTCAGAGAGAGTCAGGGTCAGAAAGAGCAGATGCATTGAGCCTTACTTCCTTCATATGCACACAGCCAGTGTCAATGTGATCCCTAGTGTGTGTAAAGGGATGAGGACTGCTGACTATTTCTTTGAATCCTCAGTGCTGGGATTCAAAACTTTGGCAGTGCATGCTTTTGCCTTGGAGGTGGAGGAAGTGGACTTCAGACACTCATTACGAGGACCCAATTAGGGTCTTGTTCTTAATACTGGCCCCCCCCCCAAAAAAAAATGGCATCAAAACTGCGCGAAAATTTGTACATATTTGTGTTTTATCTTATCTATAGCTGCCCTACAGTCATGATCATTGAATGAAGTTCAACAGCTTTATGGAGAGGTGTTGTGAGATAGCATGGCCCCCATTGCAGGCTTTGACTTTAGCTGAAGTATATATTAGTAGGGACCATGGTTTAGCATTTTTCTTTTGTTGCAGACTTTGTGCCTATATCAAGAAAACAACTTTAAGTCCCAGGGTGGTCCTGGAGTATCTGGTGCTCTTAGTGTTGCCGCAGTTTGGTTCCATCCAGTTTCCGAGGGCATTTTTCTGAATGCTGAATGGGACCATGGGTTCAGTTCAGCCAAATCATTGAACTGTGGATGGGATGTCATGCGAACACATTCAGGGCATTCGGTTCAGGTTCATGTGGACTATGGATGGGAACTGAATGCAAAGAAAGGGTATTTATCAAAATAGTAATATGGCGCTATAGTAGTAATGGTTGCAATGAGTAACTACTCGGAATCAGCATCATAATCGAGGTCCAAAGACTTCACGAAGGCATCTATGTGAGCTTGGGCTTGTTGAGAGGCACTAACATGGCCGTTCCGATATCCGCTTTTGAGGATCTGAAGGGCCTCGAAAGTCTCTGCATTGAGATGGTTGCGGCGCTTAGTACCAGTCAATGCCCCACCCGAGAATGCACGCTCTGATGTGACAGCAGACCCTTGAATTGCCAGGTAGTCATGGGCAATTCTCGAAAGTGTTGGGTATCTGATTGAATTGTGCTGTCAAATAGGACATTAGATGAATTTTGAACACCCACACAGCAAAAATCAAGAAAAATGTACTCCCCACCAGCAAACAACATTGTCGACGTAATCTTTGAGTGGATCATTAAGATAGGCATTAAGTTCTGTGTGCGGGTCTTCTGAGATTTGACTGCTGGATGCTTTGCACTCTTGAACCATCTTCTGCATCCACGAGTGACCATACTGGGTTTTGGGATGGTGTACATCCGATTTTGGGAGTACTGCAATCAAATCACGGTCAGAGTCAAGAGATAATTGAAGGAATTGACACATACACTCTCCAGGGCTCGAATTGGTGTTCCACTCAGTAGGACGAGCCTCGTAATATTTATCAAACTAACTGGAGTAGCAGTCTATCAATGCCAGGACACCAATCCTAAGAATGAGTAAGTACTTACCAGTTCATGAAGACAATCTACACCACGTTCATGATCCTCAAAGCTCCACTTTTCTTCCATATATGCTGTTTTGATGGTTGGATCCAAGGCTAAGAAAGAAAACAAAAGGGAAATTAGTGAAGAGGCATTGTAATTTGTAGATTGTGATTGAACATACCAAGGCAAACGAAATATATGTCAGTATCTTCTGTGTGCTGATACCATTTCTGAAGGTTTTTGAGTCCTTCTTGGATCATGTCAGAGATGTCCATGAAGCAGGAAAGCTTTGACATGTTTTCCCATGTCTGTTGAAGAAACTCAAGGACTGGAACGATCCTTGCCACCGTCGGATGGATTGAAGAGGAAAATGATTGTGTAGCATTCACGGGCTCCTAAAAAGAGGAATGCAATTTACTTAAGACAGGGAATATCAAGGATTCGAATCAAGTACGTACCTGCAAAACTTTGTGCATGTCTTTTAATTTAACCCAGTCACTTCTCGACAAGCGGAAGTCCCCATATGACTTGCCACATAAATTAGGGACGTCGGCACTATCATCTGCAAGTAACATGAAACAGTTCACGGCCTCGAAGGTTTTTAGCATCTTCAACCAAAAAAAAAAGTGTGAGGATCAAGTGCTTACCGGCTGTAATAGAATAATCCTATCAAGAAACTCGAAAAGGGATGCCCAGCAAGTTCGAACCCATAGCTTCAGTTCAAAAACTTGCACGCTGGTTTCTTCACAGCACCGCTGGAAGAAAACACATGCTTGGGGTGATTTCCTAATCTTTATAGACTTTTGAGTCTACCATTTAAACATAGTAAATTATCATACATACCTACTTAATGAGAGCCAGGGCTTTTCCAACTGAATCTCCTGTTTCAAAATTAGCATCTTCATCATCTTCATCGTCTCCATCAGCATCATCTTCCCCATCATTGCCTTGATTGTGGGCTTGATGAGCATTGGCTCGAACCTTTTTCATAATGCCGGAGGTAGATGCAGGCGATACACTGTCAATGAAATGACCTGCTCCAAGGTGTACAGAATGTTCCATGCATCTACATATTGCATGGTTGGTAAAGTCTTGACTCAGATAAGCATTGTATGAGTATTCTTACCTAACACGATGGAGAATAGGATCCCAGTGCTTCTTCTCGGGATCAATGATTTTGCCAAAGGTCTTTAAAGCAGTGTCATTGTTGGAGGCATTATCAGCTGTCCACCAGCCAGACTAGTGTTCGAATATAATCAATTTAAATAAATGAACATTCGAAGTCTTTTAAACTGTCCTTTTCTCATATCTCATATCGATCAACAGTTTCAACCAGCAGCCTCCCTATGTTTGCGCCAGAGTGATTACCATCAATCCATTTAAATGCCAACTGATCCGCCTTCAATTCCCAATCCAACAGAGAAGCCACAGGTGCGATGACATAGTGACCAGTTACGGAAAGAAATGGCTCGCCACTCTCTGATGTCCATGAATCGAAGGTGAATGATATTTGTCCTGGAGCATCCTAATCCAACTCACATAAGCTCAAATACACAGGGACTTGGGTGAATCACCTACATAAAGACTCTTTTTGACCTGTATCTCAACACGTTTTGCCCGTTCGATGATTTCCTTGCAAAGTTTGGTGCGATGAGGAATATCCTGTTCAGTAAGACTAGGACGACAGAAATGGAGGAGATTTTGAAATGCGGGGCAGTCGATCAAATGCATAGCCTGAATGGAAATTTCAGAAATATACATTGAAGAATGATCAAATAAATAAAACATACCTTATCCTCGGATACTATAAGCTCAACAATGTAGTCGAGCAATCCTGCTGCAGAAAAGGTCGGAATTCGCAGCGAGTGAATTAGGACAGAATCGAGGGTTCCCTGCCTCGATCTGAATATATTTTTTCAATACCATCTACGGGAAAGCAATAAAATGTGATGAAACTTACAAGTTATCCCCGTTACCATCTGGCATCACCCAAGGATGCATTGCTATCCTTTGCTCTTTGCACAGTTTTTGGTAACATTTGTAATGGCTTTTATTCCTGTTACTGGAATGAGTTTGTTGCATAAAATGTATAAATTTTGAAGATACCTTCTGATATGTGCGCACAAAGTTGAAATACTGCCCATGAAAAAGCAGTCCTTACATGGAAGACCTTTGTCTCTGGGTTGGATAAGGAATGTAAGTAATGTAACAAAGAAAGAAGGGAAAGTGAATCACATACTTGCAAATTTTACACCAATGACCATCCTCCTTGTCGCCCATGTCAGGATTCACTGAATCCTTCTCCCAAGTAAAAATGGTCCATACATCAGCCGAGCAATCATCTTTGGGGCGCTTTTTCATAGCCTATAGTGCACTATGTAAGGTAACATAAAGAAGATGGATATAATTGCTTACCTGATGATCAGCATCACCCAGTGCCTTGGTGTGTTCATATGCTGCATCTACATCTTCTTCCACATCCTCTTCATCAACAGATGCATCCGATCTGACACCATCACCCTCCTGAGCCCCTACATCCATCAAATTGTATTCATTGTCGCTATCCTCTACCCCTTTGGATATGCGTGGGTGACGAGCAGATGGCCGTTCCAGACTAGCTGCAGCACGATGCTTGGCTCGCAGCGACAGTCTCAGGAAGGTTGCTGTTTGCAGCTAAGACCTTTGCTGAAGGGCGTGGAACACAAGCAGATCGACGAGAACGGCAATGAATTCAGCGGGAGGAGTGCGAAAGAAAAAGTTGTCCAATGTCGATGGTTTGGGCTGAGAAGAGGCAATGGAAGGTTCCAAGATTGGCACATTGTCATCAACGTCATTGTAGAAGGTGATTTCAGATGCATCAGAAGCTCTCCATTCTGTCCAACAGCACAGCCAGTGGGAGTCAAAGACATTAGATGGTAGGTATATCTGGGTAAGAGTTTGATGAATTCTTGGGTACTAGATCATAGGCTCAGTACATGCTTTATATCGTCCTCCCAGCAATTTGCCTTCAATGGAAAAAGAAGTATCAACCCAAAGAAGATGATATTAATTGCTAATCCAAAAAGCTGAAACATATTTTGGAAGAGCCGTAACAGTATTTTCAAGTGCTCATCTGGCTTTTTATGCACAGATTCAGGTCATCAACGAGGAACGCAAATTTTCAAAGAGAATAATCTACCTGTAAGAAGTAGTAAGCATGGCTCAAAAGTCAAAGAAAATCTTGCTTTACCTTATGAGCAATTTACCTGCCTAGTGTTTGCTTATCATCTGCTTGATTTGGAATGAAAGCTACCTAAAGAAGGAAGTGGCAAAGCATACCCTGAACAGTTGCTGAAGTGCGAACTTGGTGCCTCCGTTAGGGCAGCCGGAAATTGGTTTGGCATTCGGACACATTCAAGGCTGTCCTGAATGGGTTCAGGGCATGTGGAAAATTGCGTGAACGTCGGACTGGATGGAGGGTCCAGTTCAGAAAAACCTCGCGGTCAAGAACTGGACGTGAGTCTGGTTCCCTTTCGGTTCAGGTTCGAACTAAGGTTCAGAACTGAACCGCGGCAACACTAGGTGCTCTGAGCTTCTCCTGGTTGGGTTTCTTCAACAGTAGATACAGTCCTTTATAATTTAGTTCTAGATCTTAATGTATTCAAGAATCAATGAGGAAAGCAATATTTATTATGCTATAGATCACATTTTAGTTAATAGTATTTACATGGTAAATGTATGCTACTGAGCTTTGTACTGGGAGATATGAGAGAAGGAACACCCAATCCTTCAAATACCAGCTTGCATCTTCACTTGAGGAAGGGGCAATGCACCAAACAGAGAGGAGGAAGAATGATGAGCATTGAGCCATAGTGTTTGAAAGTCCAGTCTGGTCTGGTTTTTGGGTGCCCAAGGGCCCTAACCGAGACCAAGACCAGTTAGGTAAAATTAGAAATGTCTAAATAACTGGACTGGACTGCAACTAACCAGTCTTGATCAGTCTTGTGCAGTTATTTGCAGTTATATAACCAGTTTTAACTGGTTATAACCGGTTTTTTTGGCATAAATAATTGTCTCGTAGTGTAAACTAAATGAATCACAATTTTTACGGTCAAAACGGGCCCAAGAACATCACAAACAGTTGAGAAATGATAAAATTAGAGCAAATTCGATGATTTTCGCGAGTATTGCTATAACTTTCTTAATTCTCAACCGAATTTTACGTTTTTTTGCGTCGTTCGGAAGCTATAATATGTGGATATAATCGTGCAAAATTTCAGAATTTTATGACTGGTCCTAACCGGTTAAGACTGGTTTTAAGCGGTTACAAAAATTCTAAAATCCAGACTAACTGCTAACTGGACCACAGTTACAGTTACAATTGGTTAGTATATTTTGTGGTTAGCATCAGTTAAAGTCTGGTTCAGTCTTGGTTAATTTCTGGTTAATTAACCAGACTTCCAAACACTAATTGAGCCAACATTGAGCAGAGGTGGTTATCATAATCAGGTGACATCATGACACATTTAATGTGAGTCAGCGTCCCCTTCATGGGGGATGCTGACTCATGTTAAATGGGTCATGATGTCAATCTTGGGAAGCAGGCAGCAAACTCAGCTGCTCTGTGGTGCTCTGAGCTTCTCCTGGCTCAGGTTCCTCAACAGTAGATACAGTATTTTATAATTGACTTCTAAATCTTAATGTATTCAAAAATTATTATACTACAAAACATAGTACTTTACATAAAAAACTATATTACAAGGACCTGGACTGGTCTTTTGTAGCCCTCAATTTACACTTCAAAATGCACTTAAGATCAAGTAAATTGACTTGAGGAATGAGGACCAAATCAAGACTAGAAATTATTTAATTTGTAGGATCCTCATATTTATCAACACTCTAGCAGGAAAAAAGGCATAGAGTGATGCATTTTGCACCTTAAACTTATCAGAATTTTGTAATCTTATACTCATTGGAAAGGTATCAAATAGTACTGTCTAATTCCCAGCTGAGCGCATCTCAAATCCATGCAGCTTGAGTGCAAGGAAATTTCGAAGATTTGACCACTATTTTCGCTTTTTTGACAATTATATTTGTTTCAGTGCCTTATACCCCATGCCAGAAGACGTGCAAGGGCTCAAAAAAAAGGTATAAATATGTAAAATACAATAGCCAAAGAAGATTTATGGTTTTTAGCGTGAGTGAAGTACCAGACATTTCCGAAGGTTTCATTTTTTCTACTGGATTATAATTTCAGCTGTATTACACTATGTTAATCTCATCCATCTGCCATGAATTATACACCTAGAGATTTGTATTAATGAGTAGAACAAGCCTACATAATTTGTTTTGAAGATTTGCAACCAGGAGGACCACTATTTACAAATCTATTAACATCCTCCCACAGGCAGAATATGTTTTCATATATTCTAGGCCATGGTTTACCATGTTCCACTGGGTACTTCTGGACAAATAAAATACACCCAGGAAGCTATAGATGTCTATTATTTTTCTAGAGTATAAACCATGTCAGAATGTGTGAGTGAAGCACAGCATCTGCAGCATATATGGTCAAAATTGAATATTTATAGGCTATTTGGCTAGTATTGTGTCTTCCACCCCACTATACCTTGAAAATTTGGTACCATTGGATTTATAATAATTAGTAGATAACATCCGAACACTCAGAAGGGGAGGAACCAAAGATTTGGAGGGGAGGGCAAGCAAAAAGGCAAAAAAGGTGAATTAATGGCTATTTCCAAAATTGACCAAGACACAATAAATTTCAGTAAAAGTTCATATCTCAGCCAATTGTGGTTTGTTCTAGCTGATCTTTGACTTTTTTTAACTGTACAGTCAATCTAAAATTTACTACCAACTTAGATTTATATATTTTAAAGCCTTTTTCACTGAAAAACCAGTCTTAAACTGGTTTAAACTGATTAATTAAGCTGTGAAGCAGCCATCACTAAGACTGCATACCTGGTCCTTGTTTTGCCATGCAAGGCAATGGCCCTCAACCTCCAAGTTAACTTGGTGTCCAAGTGACCCACAGAAGAGGCAGAGATTGTTGTCAAAGTGGCATTTGCATTCTTCAGTAGTCAGTTTGCCATCCTTGCCAAGTTTGTTGAAGATGGAGTCAGAGGTTTTCGAGCTGGAGGAGTTGCCTGAGTTGTTCTTGCAGTTGGAAGAGGATTGTGAGGACTTGTTATTGTGGTTGCTATTATTGCCATAGTTGTGGTTGGAACATTTGTCGGATAATTCTATTGAGAAACCCCCTTTCTCAGAGAAAGGGGGGGTTAGTTGAGAAACTCCATATTTTTGACGATTTTCTCTTGAGAAACCCTCACATGACCGCCGGAGTGTGGCCGGCCGTGATTAATAATATCATCCGAACCCGTTTGCCACCACTTGTCGTCAACGTTGATTGTTGTTCTCTCACCGCTGCCATTCCTCCCCTCTGCACACTCTGATCCCAATGCATATAGGCTGCTATGCCGCGAGACTGCTCTAATCACGAATGGTAACTACTCTCTAGACTCTTTTTTGCTTTTTTCTACTCTTTTCTAACGGTTGGACAGGTAGTGCGGTTATGCCCTGTCTGATGGCAAAGACCGCACCGATTTCGCTGCCCATTGCTACTGCCTGCCCCT